>BGPR01004772.1:20314-45514 GCA_013235015.1 Araneus ventricosus
TCTGCTAACAGAATTAAGACACGAGTGAGAAAAAGATTGAATCTAAAATAAATTGTTTGTTAAAATAAAGCCAACACTTTTAAGCTTGAGAAAATAATTAAACTTTGAAACGTTAAAATGAAGTCTATTTCTTTAACTTCAAACAATTTTTCAACAAAGGCAGTCAACTTTAAAATAAGTACACACTGTTTTTTTTTTCCTGAAACTGGTAGAAAATCGAAATTTAAAGTTTAATTTCGACATATTTCATTATGTAAGAAAAACTCATTCAAACTCAAGAAATTTTTAATATGATTGCTTCTCTATAAATTCAAGAAGTTAAATTTAAGTAAAATATGAATACTATATATTAAATAGAATTATATTCCTTTCAAGGGTTAAAACATTTTTGAAATAGAAAGCATGCGAAAACACAATAATATAAACACAAATATAATAAAATATCTTTTATTTAAAACATTCTATGAGGCATGGTATCAGAAGCAATTATACATATCACAGGCATTTTTCACAAACAGATGATACATTTTTTCGAAAAGTTAAGCTAATGCAAAACATCTTTTTTTTTTCTCTCTCTAGGAATTTCGTGATACCAAAATTCTTTTATTGGTGGATTCATTACTAAAACACTACCATTTTTCAAAGAAATTTTAACCGAATTAAAATTAGGTCTCTTGAAAATCATTGTTCTTTCAGCTCCAAACGAAAATGTAACAACAGCAGAATCGGGATCCATATCTTTTTCATTATCTTTCTGTGACCCTATTTTATCGTGCCCGTCTTTATAACGATTTATCAACATGTAATTAAATGAACCTTCTTTAAGAAACCTATTTGCTTCTTTAAAAAATTTTATTAGAAGAGGTATTAAAGGTTTTGTAGGAAGAGTGTTTCCTGAAAAAGTATAAGTTAAATTTTTATCACCATACGCAGAAACTTTTCTAGGTACTGGATATCTTTTGTTATAGATAACAACCGTAGCCATTTCAGAAAGGAAATATTCAATTTCCCTTTCCAATTCTTCGAATATTTGATCAGCTTCTTCCTTTGAAAAGTATTGTAGATAAATCACATTCAAATTATTTTTGTTCATGGTGAAGTCAAAGTCCTTTAAAACGTTGGCACTGGGAAATATTTCGGCAACTTTGATAGCATTAAGTGAGGCTCTAGGTTTTCTTCTTCCAGCATCATCACCCAATTCAATACCGGAGGGACCTGCTTGCGGAGATGAATCACGTCTCTTTATTTTCCTTGCAGCACCACCACCATGTTAAAACCCTTGAAGACCAAGGCTATTCGCAAGGTGGCGCTGCGCGCAACTTACGGGTTTTGTATTTTATTAACTACTTTCTATCTATCGCTCAGCATGTGATGTTGTGTTCTATGTTCTGTCTTGTGCGTGTTTGTGATGTGCTGCTTGTAGAAAATAAAGGTGGTTATGTTCGACTGTTGCCTGCTGCTTACTTTCTGACAGGTAAGAGCGTTAATTTGTTTTACTAATTGAAATGTATTGCGAAGTTTATATTTGATCACATCACCCGATTGAAAACCAGAAGGACCTGATTGTGGAGATGAATTTCGCCTCTGTCGTTTATTCCTTGAATTACCATCGTTATCATCGTTGTGTAGCATAATGTGACGTTGCAGACCGTCGATATTTTTAACAGTTCGTTGGCATTTCAAACCAGCGGGAGTGGTCTCTTCTAAACTTTCTCGTATACTTCTCGAAAAAAGTGCTGTTTCCCCTCCCCCCGCGTGGATAAAAAAATTCGAACCTATTGTAACCCAGGATCCAATGATTATCAGAAAATATTTAGATAAAAAATCAAATTTAAAGAGATGCTTTCCGATTAAATGCGTACCGATTTCTACTCTTTCTTGGCTCAAGGACAATCTTTCAGCGTGCACGTATTGCTACCAAGTAAGCATGCGCATGGAGAATCGGATGAAAAAAAAGCGCCAAGCAGGAGTCAATAAATATCGTGCACAGAAGATTGCGTCAAGTACGCATGTGCGTGGAGATAGCGGATCCGTTGGAGATGCGATTATACAGACCGAGAGACAGTCAACCTTTTGACGCATTTGGCCCAAAATTTTATACGGACCTACATACATGACGATAAAACTGTGTACCAAATTTTATCCATCTAGCTATTCAAGTTTTTGAGTTATAGTTTTCGCATGACTTCGGACATACAGACAGACAGACTTCCCGTTGACGGTTTTTGTCCAAAATTTGATAGAAACCTGCATATTATGCTTAAAGACCACATACCGAATTTCATCCCCGTAGCTATCATAGTTTTCGAGTTATCGTATTCACAGACAGACAGACAGACACGCAGACATAATTCCAAAATTGTGTTTTTCGGTCTCAGGGAGGTCTAAAACGTGGAGATTCGTCAAAATCTGGAGTTTGAATTTTTTGACGATTACAATACTTTCTCTTTGTATACTTCGTATACGAGAAAGTAAAAACTGTGGTGGTTGTTTCCGTGTCTCAGTCTTTCATGCTTTTTCAAGCTGCTGGGAAGAGTGGTCGTCGCATAATGTGCAAGAATAGAGCTGATTATCGTCATCTTCAAAAGGTGAATCCAGTTGATGGACGGTTATATAACCCCAGCCTGGATAGTGAGAACTTGTGAAAGCAATGCAGAGTTTTGTAGAGTGACTTCAGTTGATTCCATTTTAAAAATGTGATCAAACGATAGAAGCGGAATGAACTTTTTCTCATGTGTGTCACTATTTAAGCAATTCGATAGCCAATGAGATATCTTTTATCTAAACGAAACGTCATCAAGAATTTTTTATCTGCACGTGCATGATTAGCATGAAATATTTAGTAATTAATTTTCTTTTGGCAATGTTGAAAGATGTTATCTCTTAAACTGAAGTCAATTTCTCTAACTAAAAAACAATTCTTCACTTAAGGTAAGCAACTTTAGAATAGTTTCGCATCTTTTTATTCTTGAAGCTGATAGAAAATCAAAATTTCAAGTTGATTGTTATCTTATATTTGAAGCCAATCACAGTCTTTGTGAATAAAATAGGCATTTAGCAAAGAATGTTCTTTGGTGGTTAATTTTATTGAAGCAAAATTAGATATTTCACAGAACATTGATCAATTTTTAAGGAATTAAAATTAGAGATAGAATGCAGCGAAATTTTCAAGCAGCATTCGTTTGTTAAAATATCTCCGACGCTTTTTAAGCTTAAGAAAATGGTTCAAGCTTGAAACTCTAAAATAATGTCTATTTCTCGAACTTGGAACAATTTTAACCTAAAGCAGTCGACATTAAAATAGTTTCGTCATTTGATATTTTCGAAACTGTTAGAAAAACTAAATTTCGAGCTTTGTGAAGATGTGTGGATGTGAATATATTCAAGTTAATATGTTAAGGTTAATTTTGCATCAAAACGATTACTTTTCTGGAATAAAATTTACCTTTGAAAATTCATAACAAATTCTTTTTTTCTATAATCTTCCTTAAAAGCTTGAACAAAGATAAACTTGGTATATTCAAAAGAATCTGTTTTTACGGTGACTGAATTAAGGCATGAGTGAGGAAAAGATTCAATCGACACATTTGTTTGTTAAGATAAAACCCAATACTTTTAAGCTTGAAAAAATAATTGAACCTTGAAACGTTGCAATTAAGTCTATTTCTGTAACTTTAAACAATTTTTCACCCAAGACAGACAACTTTAAAGTAATTACACGTTTTTTTCATTCCTGAAACTGATAGAAAATCGAAATATCAAGTTTAATTTCAATAAATTTCTTTATGCTAGAAAAAAATCATTCGTTTTCCATCATTGGAAGAAATGTGCCCAAACGTCAACGTGAATTTCAATCATGTAAGAAAAATTAGTCAGAGGTACCTGAGTAGAAGGGAAAAAAGTGTAAAATAAAATAAGATTGATAGAAATAGGAAATTAAGAAGGAAGTCGAAATAAATCTTAGTCCCCAAAAGCAGAAAGCACTCGATTTTTTCAAGTATTGAAAGAAAGATAAGATTAATCAGTTCGTTTCTTTACCAAGAGATTCGGTCTTAAAATGATAAAACAATTGGTGCCATGGATGAGTAAGTAAAAATCAGACGAAAATTTTAGATTAGCGGAATGTTTCATGTAGGATTAGAATTAACTATGATGAGAATAGTCGAATAATCTCTAAATTTTTAAGATAAAATAATTTGGGATATAACAAATCTGTGTTTTTTAATGTAATCCTTTGAATCTTTTATTTGAAGTGGTTCGTAAACAGTCTTTGGAAGTCTATACATACATAAGATCCGTGTTTAACAGAAAAAGTGAACTTGAATGCAATCTCGAAGTGTTTGGATGAGGTTTATTCTTCAACAGTTGGAACAGTTTTTCATCTGAAACAGTCAGCTTTAAAATAGATTTATGGTTTAATATTTTCGAAACTGGTAGAAAATTGAATGTTTAAATTCAATTGTAATAAATTTCACTATGCAAGAAAAACGTAATCAAACATAAGAGTTTTTAATATGATTACTTTTATATTTTGTCAATAATTGCATTCGTCATTGATAAAACATGTTGAAAGCGTAGAGTGGATTTAAAACATGTCAAAAAATGAAATATAAGCTTTCTGAAGGTGTATGAACATGAATATATTTACGTGAAAGCGCTGATGTTAATTATGTATTAAAATGCTCAATTTTCTGATAATCTTTGAAATTCGCAAGCAAGCTGATTTAAGACATGTGCGAGAAAAAAAGATTCAATTGAGACATTTTTTGTTAAAACAGTGTCAAAGGTTTTAAGTTTCAGAAAAAAATCTCGAAATGTTTGAATGAGGTTTATTTCCTTGAATTGGAACAGTTCTTCATCTGCAAGTGTCTTTTTTAAAATAGTTTTATGTTTCAATATTTTCGAAACAAGGTAGAAAATTGAAATTTTAAGTTCAATTTTAATAAATTCACTTTGCAAGAAAAAGTTAATATATCCAAGATATTTTTAATGTGATTACGTTTATATTTTATCAATAAAATATTCGATAATCATATCTATTATTGGAAAAATATGTTCAGAACGTTGAGTGAACTTAAAACATGCAAAAAAACTTAATTGAAGCTGGTTCATTAGAAGAATATATTCTTGAGAATCGGCGTGTAAGTAAACTTTTTTATATTTAAGAAGAGAAAAAGAATGTATAAGATTTTAGAATTTTCCTTAAATCTGATTAAAAATTCATTCGTTAAGATGATATTTCCAATAATAAAACCGATGACTTGTAACATTTTGAAACTTAAAAGACATATGAGAGATAATAATTTAAAAGGATGACATGGTAACTTTCTTATAATAGTACTTTTTTAGACACGTTTTTCATAAGATCCGCTCTGAGTGTGTCATATAGCAATTGTGACTATCGGTTGATTAATGGAAAAAAAATTCGTGTTAAGAATTATCTATGTTGAATATTCTCTAAACTTTTAAGCTAAAATAATCAGTGGCACATGAGATATAAGGCAATCTTTTTTATCCATATTAGAATGAAATCACAAAGTCTTTATAGATAAATTAGAGATTAAACGTTCTTTGCTGGTAGATAATATTGAGGCGAAATTTATTTGATGTATGTTAAAGGAATTAAAACATGGAAAAAGTTAGTTTGTAAGAATAATGCCAACACTTTCAAGTTTCACAAAATAATTCGAACTTTCCACCTAACTTTAAAAGAGTTTGACGTTTTGTTCTTCCCGAAACAGTCAAAATCGGAATTCTAATTTTCATTAACTTATTGAAACCTAAGAAATTTTTATTGCTCTTGTATTTTATTTGTAGAATATTCTAGAATCATATTTGCTAATGTGAAGAAAAAGCTCAAAACGAAGAGTGAAGTTGAACTTTGTAAGAAAAATGAATCGAAGCGGGCTCATTAGAACAATATATTCTTGTAAAACTGATTTAATTTAAAAAGATTTTATGAGAATTGGCGTGTAAGTAAACTTTTTTATATTTCAGAAGAGAAAAAGAATGTATAAGATTTTAGAATTTTCCTGAAAGCAAATGGAAATAAAAAAATAAATAAATAAAAATAAAATTAAATGAAAATGAAAAAGGACTTTTAAGTTTAAGAAAATAATTCGAATTTTCCACCGAACTTAAAAAGATTTTGATGTTTTTTTATTCCCGAAACAGTCAGAAACGGAATTCTAAGTTTCACTCCGTTAACTTATTCAAACCTAAGACATCTTTAGTGCTCTTGTATTTTATTGATAGAATATTCAATAATCGTGTTTGTTAATGGAAAAAATAAGCTCAAACAACTGAAAAAGTCAACTTGAATAGTTGCTGTTATTGAAGCTAAATTTATTTGATCTATGTTAAAGAAATTAAAACATGAAAAAAGTGAGTTTGTAGGCGTGGGATGCCGAATATAGTTTGTAACGCTGCCGTTGGGGTGGTGCGATAAGCTCCCGATATATGGAGTAGGAATGACCTTTGAATCGAAGAAAGTTTCCTCTTCATTTTGAATGTTGGATTTAGACACCAAACTGAAGATCCGTGGGCCAGCATTCTCTCAATAACCGTTTTATAGAGAGTCCATCTGTGTATCTGAGAGATTCCCCAATTGCCACCTGCAATTCTTTTGAGGTTCTGCTGCATTTTGATGGCTTTCTCTCCTTGTTTATTAATGTGCTCCAGCCAGTTGAGTCGATCATCAACGTGTATCCCTAGGTACTTAAAAGATTTAACTCTATTTATTTTATACCCGTTCCATGTGATCTTGGGACTTCTTAACATTTTGCTGAATAAGATATAATTTGTTTTTTCTGTTGAAATGGCAAGTTCATTTTCTGAGCACCAGGAGCTGAATTGGGATATTGCACTTTGCGTGTCTTCTACAAGGCTTTTATTTGTATCCGCTTTAATGACCAGCACAAAATCATCTGCGAAGGCTTGTATATGAACGTATCTGGCCAGACTTGATTGAGTATTTCGTTGGCTACGAGGTTCCACAGGGCCGGGCCACTGCACGAACCTTGAGGGAAGCCTTGCTTTTGATCCTTTGTGGCCCTACCTTGTGGGGTCAGTAGTGTCACTTTCCTATTTTGAAGAAGGATGTGAAAGAGTCTATTTATGTTACTTGGGCAAGCGCTGGCGTCCAAACTCTTAAGTATGGCTCGATGTTGCAAGCTGTCAAAGGCTCCCTTGATGTCAATAGAGAGCACTAAGACATGCTTGCCATCTCTTCTTGCTGTTTTAATTTTTCTTAGTAGCTCGTTGATGGCTGTATCCACAGACTTGCCTTCTCTGAAGCCATGCTGTCGGTCGTTCAGGCTGTTGGTTGACTCCAGATGATAAGTCAGCCTCTGAGTCATAAGTTTCTCCAGTACCTTCCCTATTGTCGGTAAGAGTGAAATAGGACGATAAGAGGAGGCCAGCCGCTGGTCTTTTCCTCCTTTCTGGAATAAGATAATATTTCCTATTTTCAAGGAATCCGGGAAGCAGCTTAGGTGCAGGCACTTGTTGAAAAGGGTTGGAAAGTTATTACTAAAGCACTTATGAATGATTTTAATTAGGAGGCTGTCGATTCCATCTATACCCGGGGATTTGCCTGACGGAAGATGTTCTATTACCGCCGAGATTTCTTGGGGGAGAATGGAGGATCACGTGGCTGTGTTGAGGTGGTTAGATTGTAATTTGTTGGAATGGCAGGGGAAAGGAAAATCTGGTCCAGGATGTTTTGTGCTGCCTCTTGCAGACTTCCCTTTGGGTTCTCAGTTACACAGAAGGACTCTCTATAAAACGGTGTTGAGACAATGCTGCACCACGGATCTTGAGCTTGGTGTCTCAATCCAACATACAAAATGAAGAGGAAACTTTCTTCGATTCAAAGGTCATTCCTACTCTACATATTGGGAGCATATCGCACCACCCCAACGGCAGCGCTAAAACGATACTCGGCATCCCATTCCTACACATGCAATTAAAGTTAGAAGCCAGATTAACATCAATTTATAGCCTAAGAATCTCTCTTCCCCCTAACATTACTGATATCCAAACGCAAGATCTGGAAATGAAGGCAACAGCCTGGTCCGTTCATCCTGCATCTCCAACCGAACCAAATCTCTTTTGAAGACGGAGAAGCATATATAGCCCGAAAAGACATTATAAATATTTTCACAGATGACTCGAAAACCGAACACGGAGTTGGAACTGCCTTCTGCATCTTTACCAATGACATCTGGGCCTACCAGTGGTCTGCTAAACTCAACGACAACAACACCTTATTTCAAGCTGAACTCACTGCACTTCACGAAGCAGTAATATACGCATCTCATTTGCCAAAGCATAATACCTTTAAAATACACGTAGACAATAGAGAAAGTATCATGGCATCTTCCAATTCAAAGAGTAAAAAGCAAACAGCAAGACAAATTTTCAAAATCCTCCTAACAAATCAAAGAATAAAATTCTCGTGGGTTAAAGCGTGTGCAGGCAATATAGGCAATGAGAAAGAAGACCAACTGGCAAAAGACGCAACGCAACATGGGCAACCCTATACACTTACTAAGCTTCCTAAACCGCATATAAAAGGCCTCCTCCGGAAGAGCATACTTGAGGAGTGGCAAACTTCATGAAAGAATGGCTACACAGGCAAGAAAATCTATAACATCATGCCCTCAGTTAGGCTCCGACCCACTAACTGGATTAGAGATGATGTTATCTTATTCTCTCAACATTGCCCTTTCCCTGCCTTCCTCACAGCCATTATTGCAGTTGTGAGGGAACTGGCACTGCACTTCACTATGCCACGAAGTGTATTCTCACAGTTTCTTTTCATATGAGGAAGCCAGCGCCGAACTTCGAACAAGAATAGCTGAAGAGAGTCACCAATAACCTCGTCTCCTGGCATAAGATTCGGAGGATAGCCAAATTCATAAGCGAAAACAGAGATCTCTTCCGGCCACCTAGCCTTCAACTTTCCAACGAGCTCAACCAACAAGCTCCAAATTACCTGACATTCCCCCACCCTTCAAAACAGAAAAGTAAAACAACATCGAAAGAAAAGAACACTACTACGAACAATATTGTAAAAGTGAAAATGACTGTGCTGTATGTATATAGTGTAAATATCTCTTTCTTTTTCTGTTGTTGTTTTTGTTTGTTTTATATTTCTTTTATTTTCTTTAATAAATTCCCCTTTCTTTGCCCATCAAACCGTTCAGTGACCGGTCTGGTCAAGGGTACGGGGATAAGAGACGTTGTTCTGTTCTGTATAGTTAGCACTCGAGATATATAATAAAGGTATGTTTTTTTCCACTTAAACCGACAAATGTCCATTTTTAAAATTTAACTATTGTTTCAATATTATGTTTTACACTATCTTTAAAAAACACTATCACACTAAAAAAACCTTTAAAAAGATTACTTTTAAACGAGTTTATATTAGTAGCATTAAATTAGTAATAATCAACGTTGCTTAGTAAAATTTCGATTTATCGTCTTTTCATTTATACGTCGTTTTGCGTCAGTACCTCGAAAGATATTACACGGTGCTTTACTGTATTTACAGGCAAGGAATAGGAAAATAGAATACATCGTGTGATAGCCTAAAAGAAGAATAGTTCACAAATTTTTCACTTTAAAAGAAATCAAGGGACTTTTATACTTAACTGTGAATTTGTGTTGTCAAAATGCTGAACTTTCAGAAGTAGTAATTAACATTTCGCACGATCGCACAATGTAAAGAAACAAAGTAGAACATAGGCACCACAGAAACATAAAACATAGGGCAAACAATGCATATAACCGTCACTGAATATAATTTGAACACATAGAAGGAAATATCCATTTGAATCTGACCTGTAAAATATGTTTTAGGAACTGTTCACCTATATCCTAATTTTTAAAAACGGAATAAAGTAAATTGTTAGTTACGAATGCAACTGTTTTCATACACTCCCTAAGATACATACAATTTTTTTCAAAACTATATTTGTATTAAAGAATACAAAATTTGTGATACATTTTATACAGAAACATACATTTATAATAAACATACTTTTTATACAGAATATCTTTAAGGTCAAAATTAACACAAATCAAAATGCCTTTTATTTTGAAAGAAATGTGGGAGTCTTTGACTCAAAAGAAATAACAGCAGACATACGGTGACCTTATTAAATATTTGTGCTGTGGGTGTTTTTAGAATCCCAATTCCAAAAATCACAATCCAATATAAAACCATAACATTTCATGATAACAAAACAAAATTAGTTTTCTCCCTTTAGTAACCATGTCTCCCTTTAAACGCTCTACATTGAAAATTCATGAAATATCGCTACATGTTCAAAACAGACTGAACTACCCTCTACCACGTGACTTTCTGACTTTCCATCAAGACCGGACTTGCTCTTCCAGAGGACGTTTCGGGTTACCTCGAACCTGAAACTAAAAAAAACTCTTGAGAAAACTGAAACTTACACGCCATTACTGTGCTCTTCTAATCTTTTGCTTCTAGCTTCATGTATTGGGTTAGTTCTGTGCTGTGATTTCTGTGTGATTCAGTCAATATAATGCTTTTTCAATTTGAAAGCATGATTCAGCGTGTCTTATTTCGTCTTGCGTGATTCGATCGAATGGATTAACAAAGTTTATTGCAGATTCGGCGCATGCTCTCCCCGGGTTTTTGAGGTTCAATTTGCTTTGAATAAATTCTTACTAATTCTGAATGAAAATAAGATTAATTTCTTGACACTACATATTCATCTCTTATAATTGTCTCTTCAAAATTAAGAATATATGAAAACAAAATTAGGTCCATAAACTTAAATATAACACTCTCTAAAGTTTAAGGTTTTCCATACATGTCAACGGTACCCCTTCAAAATAGCCTAAGACATAAGAGCCCCGACAAAATAGCCCAAGACAAACTAGCCCTGACAAAATAAATCAAATTCAATTACTGAATGACATTAAAATACATTATTTTGCCGGGGCTTTTTCGGCGCGGACTATTTTATCGGTACTCTTATGGCATGGGCTATTTGGACGGGCCGCGCATATCAACATTATACCAAAATAAATCTTATATGTAATGGTATTTGGATCGTGATGTATTCATTTACCCATTCATTTAATATAAATATGAATGAGAAAAAGATGTTTCAAACAAGAAAACATCCTTTTTCTGAAAAATAATATCTTACTTTCATGGCAGCGCAGTGCTTAGAAAAAAAAGTGCATAATCAGATATTTAATAATATAAAATTACCCAATTTCGACATGTAATTAATTACAACGAACAAAAATCATTGTATTAATAACTTTCTTTCTGTACTTAATACACAAAATTAGATACTAATAAATCCTGAATAATGCAAATGCGTCATTCTTCCTTCATTCTTTCACACGAACTTAGTATAGGGCTCAGTATCGGGTAATTCTTCTTATGAACGTACAGTTGACACTTTAAATTACCACTTTCAATGTAAGATTTGATACGAGTGTCATATTCGTGTTTCTTTCCTTCCGTATGGAAACATTTATCCTCTGACTGGTGAATATTTTAAAAATTACTATTTAGATGTAGAGTTTGAAAACATGTTCAAATTCCGTTAAATTAAGCGAATTGTTATTTACATGCAGAACTTTATTAGAATAATATGGTTCAACGTTTTAAAAGTACTAAGTATACACATTAGCTTGCGAAAATTGCAGAATGCAGCAGAAAATAGACTTGCTTCCAACCAGCGGAAATCGCGGGATAAGCAGTCAGAGGGTTAAAGGTATTTAAAACCTTTACCATAGGATCATACATTAAACGTCCACATTCGTGTGAATAAGTATATCATAAATCATCGCGTTTGAATCAATTGAAATCAGGTTTCTCTTCTGGTAAATATGTAAATGTATTTTCAAAGTTAATTTTTTTGAATGTCTACTCTGCCGTAGATTTTCCAAACATAAAGTTTCTCTTTTCTGTGAGTATGTAAGTGTAATTTTAAATTGCACCTCCTTGACTGAATGTCTTATCACAGATATTGGAAATGTAAGTTGTCTCTATACTCAGATTACTTTTTGGCGATACTTCTTATGCTGATTTATATGAATAAATGAATGAAAAAAAGCTTAATCACGTCATGTAGTGAGGCTTTTCACCGATGTTGTAAGCATTTGGAGTCAGAATTTCTCATAGGGCCAACCTAGGCCATGGCCTATGGCGCAGCGAGTCAGAGGGGGCATATACACAGAAGAAATACAAACCAAATTAAAAAATACTGTAAATTTCAAATAATTTCCAATACTATTTTGAAAAGGCCGTATGAAGTACTGTTATGAAAATTTTTATGCATTAAATAATAATTTGAGCAATGCATTTATGCCATTCATCTGTAGAGTTTGTGTTATCTTGCTCCGTTACATGCAGAAGGCATTTTATGTTTCTTTCTTACACACTCAGTGTACATCAAGTGTTAAATAATTTTCTGAGGATGGGAGGGGGAGCAGAATTGTGCACTTTGGATTAGGGCGTGAAAACATGAAAATCCGCCTCTGTAAGCATAAGATTTCATCTTGAATGAGTCAGTAAACGTGATTTTAAACTACGTTGTTGGGGTAATGCTTTTCCGCAGATTTCACAAGTATAGGGCTTTTCCACTGATGTTGTCAGGGCCGGACCGAGGGGGGTGCAAACGGTGCGACAGTACAAGGCCCTGCGTTTCTGAATGGCCTCGCGCCACTGACGTATTTTGCAAAATTCATTACAAAATTTTTTTATCCTTGTTTAAAAATTCTTTCAACCAACTTTTATGTAAAAAAGGCATTATTAATTTTTCTAAAAAGAAATATATTGCATTTTTTTATAGTTTTCAAAATTTCCTTCAAAGATCCGTTAAAAAGTAATTGGTGGATCTAGTGGATAAGAATCTAACAATTCTCTTTGCTAGCTGGAGGTCCACGTGTTTCCGATTCTTAGGCAGAGAAAAAGGTATGTATATATAAAGGTAA
The DNA here is from genome assembly GCA_013235015.1 of Araneus ventricosus. Taxonomy (NCBI): domain Eukaryota; kingdom Metazoa; phylum Arthropoda; class Arachnida; order Araneae; family Araneidae; genus Araneus; species Araneus ventricosus. The sequence goes on from BGPR01004772.1 coordinate 33,308, forward strand.
AATGTGATAAAATTGTACAGTCCTAATGCAGGTTCGATTATAGCATCCCAAATTGGATATCCGTCATTTGAAGAGAAATTGCAGGTGATAACATTCACTGCATTCCTTGTTCCCGAGACTATTACTTTTAGGGTAAGGGACATGTGTGGATGTCCACATCTGTTCCCGTAATTTCCAGCAGATAGTCTTTCCCAGGGCAGCTTAAAGAAACACCTCTAAGAGGAATGTTTTCTACTTATCTAGCTCTAAATTGAGCGCATCTGTTCCCCTTGTATTCAGCAGGACTGCTATGCGATGATGAAGCACATATCTCACAGGGGTTTCTCGCTTTCCTTGTCAAAAGTGAGGTTTTCCAGCACCTATGAATTTATCGTAGGTTCTTGTTAGAAGGTAGTTTGTTACATCTGTTCCTCAGAGTTTAATCAATAGTAGTAAATCTGAATATTGGATTGTGTGAAACACGACGGTTAACCCAAAGAGTTTTCTCAGAAGATTAATTTTCCATTGAACAGTTTATTCACATTCGGAGTATCAGCCGTACAGCAAAATAAAATATTCTACATTTGGTTTTGCAGACAAATTTCAAGTATGCTATTTTTTGTCTCTTTTTTTATAGTTGCATATTTCAAACAACGTTTCCTTTTACATTTCCTGAAACAAAATTTTAGGTTAATAATAATATATTATAATAGGTTATCAGTTTATAAAACAATGTGTATTTCCCCTTTGTTTTTTTTATTTCAATATTTTTTCTATTTGTTATTATTGTACAGATAAAACATTTTTTATTATTAACAAACGACAATTTGTGCTTTTTACTCTTTTACATTGGGCATTTTCATTATAAAATGTTACTTATCTGGAACTTTTTATTATTTTGGGAAACTACACATCAAGGTTATTTGGATAAGTTTTAAAATATAAGAAGCATTTTGAAGATTGATTCAATTTAAATATCCTAAAACCGAAACTATTAGTAGCTTGTGTATAATTGTAAATAAGTTTGTAGTCAGGTGATTGTATTTTTTTAGTTTTATTTTTTAGTTTTTTTGTTCAACTTGTTTTTAAAGATGAAGAAATAATGACTTCAACTTTAAGAATTCACTTCATAATCTAAATTAAAAGAAAATCCCACTCATACGGTATGGAATTTTATTTCAATACTAAATGCATGTGCGGACATTATAAATCGACAGAAAAATTGAAAGAGGGGAGAACGACTTTCTGTTTCAATTGACTGGATAGTTAAAAGTTATTTTAAGTGTTTTCAATATTCATGTTTCGAAACTCTAGTCGAAACTCTTTTCGCATTTTATAATTTTAATTTTAGCACTGGAAGTTTTCAAACTGAACAATTTTTAATATTTCCTCATAAAATCAGAAAGACAGGATGCATTTATACAACATGAGTTCGCAAAAAATAATGGAAGGAATTTTATCTTTTAGTTAAAAGGAATGCTTGAATTCAGGGCCAGCCCGAAGAGGTTTCGAAAGGTGCGAGCGCACAAGGCCCCACGCCACTGACAGATCGCGATAAACCAAAATGAGTTGCATTGACTTGTTTAACGAAATCAAAATTTGGCGTCAGATTTTACAGTGTAAGTCACAATATTGCAAATATTTATAATATTTATTTAAAAAATAATTTATTTAAATTGTATCCAAATTTTGCTTCCGTTGTAAAATTATATTGTATTAATTAAATTATAACCAATAACGCTCGCATCTGCAGAAAAATTTTCCTCAAGATTAAAAATAATAAAAAAAATTACTTGAGATCTAACATTAGACACGAGCAATTGATTTTCTTAGTCATTTTATCTATCGAATCCGCATTAACCCAAAATCTAAATCTTGATGATATTGTCGACGAATTTGCTATAAAACTTTTCGAACAAAATTCACTTCTTGCAAACTTATTTTAGTAAGTTCAATACGAAATTTTATATATGAAGTAATTTTCTTGTTGTTTGATTTATTAACGATCTTTTGTGTGGTTAAAATATTGACTTCATAAAAATAATTGAATTATTTATTATTTTCATGTTTTTTAAGTCTTTACAGAACCAAATTGTGCAATGTAATAAATAGCAAAAAGCAATAAGTTATTTTGTTGGAAGAAAAGTTTTCAAGGCCCCGCAAGTCAACTTTGCACCGGGCCCCGCTTTTGTTCAGACCGGCTCTCGATGTTGTAATCATAAGATTTTATCTTGAATGAGTCAGTAAATTTGATTTTAAACTGCCTTGCTTGGTGATGCTTTTCAGCAGATTTCACAAGTATAGGGCTTTTCGTTTGTATGAGTCAGCAAATGACGCTTTAAATTACTATTTCTACTAAATGTGTGACTGCAGACATAACAAGCGAAAGGTATTTCTTTCGTATGAGTCCGTAAGTGTAATTTCAAAATACATAGTGAGAGAATGCTTTGCCGCAAACTTCGCAATCGTAAGTTTTTTCATTTGTATGGGTGCGAAAATGTAATGCTAAATGATTTCTCCTATTGAATTCTTTACCGCACACGTCACATGAGAAAGGTTTTTCATTCGAATGACTATGCAAATGACATGTTCATTTACTCTTTTTAGAGAATGTTCTACAACAGAATTCACAAGAAAAACACACATGCGTGACCTTCGCGCCGTTTTCTCCTTTTCTCTAGGTGCATTCTCGTGTCTGCCGCAAAACGATGCGCTCGGGTCTATTTTTCAAGCGCGGGAACTAAATCGCTTTGCTGCTTATGGTGGTTTCCTTTGGTATTTTCATATGTTCCAGGGTCGGATTATCAAGTAGGCAACTGTCTATGGGGTGCCGCAACGTTCTGGGGCCTCAGGCAACGAAATTTTTTCCGGCATTTTAAGGGTTATTTAATTTTTGTAATTTTATTTGGTTTACAAGGTCTATGTGCTCGAACGTAGTTAAATTAAATTTAAGTACCACTTACATTTCAAAACACTATTCTTAGCAATTTTTTCATGTTTTAAATTTCTCTTGCAAGTATGTGCGGTCAATCTTTTTCCCTTACAGTTGAGGGATTGACTCATGAGTCAACACCCCTGTCAAACTTTGCATATGAGTGTTTGGAATGTACTAAAACAAATTTTGTTGCTTTTTTACCGTTTTGTTAAAAAAATTATTTTTAAATTTTAATTTTTTTAAACGTGAGATAATGAAACTAATTTTCTTGAAGCTGACCAGCAATTAAATGTCATATAAAATTTTCATAACTATATTTATATAAAAACTACTTATATGGATATTAAATTAAAATCAATAAAAAAATCTAACTTTGGTAGTTATGGAGGAGGGAGGGCCCGTAAATTGATTTGGCTAAGGGCTAATACAGAACTTAATCTGACCCTGTTGTGTTCTGTTATACATTATTTAAAATAAATATATCAAGGAATACTACTTGGATAGTGAGCTTATGATTCTTGAATTTCCATAGTTTTTTCCAGTTTTACATTACAAATGTAAGTATTTCAGTTGATTTTATTTTCAAGTCATTCAGCTCATTCTTCGGTCACATTATATTGCTTTTTTGTTAAATGTTTACATTTTTCTGTTTCTTTTTAAATAAAATTGTTTAAAATAATTGTACTTATTAACCCTTTCCCAATTACAACCTAATTTTAATAATTACAATCTTAAAAATTGTTTTGTCCTTTTCAGATCGTGGTTCAAAATTACCAAGTACCCCACAAAAGATTACTCGTGATGCTTCAAAACTAGACTTTGGTATAACTAAAATAAGCTATTTGTGTCGTGTAGCTGCAAAAGTTACCATCTCCACTTTTCAAAAATATGTTTTTTCCAAAATTATATGTCATTTGACCCTCTTAACATCTCACCGTCATGAATTGATAGCTAGAATACATTGCCGAAACTCGTCGAATGCATGCAGTTTATTTTTCATATCTCATTTTGACTAGATGGGACAGAAAATCCACTTTTCTCAAAATTGTCCTTATTTGGAGATGGCCACTTTTGTAGCTACACGGCACATCTGTTGCTAATCGTGTCTTAATTGAAAAAATTTGCGTTGGTGGTGTGAGGTCCTGAAAAGCACCCGCAAATTTTCCCACAGAAAGAGTGACCGGCCTCCCAGGTCGCTAGGAGAGAGCGGTTAGTCAAAGGGGCCGACAAACCCTTCCCAGATTGCGTCATCCCGGAGGGTCTCCGTTTGAAATTCACCGCCATCTTGACCTCGAGTGGACACACACGGAGCAAGGGAGATAGATGCATTGCGTACGCCTAGCACCAATTGCGATTGAGGAGTGAAAGACAGTGTTTTATCATTGGGAGAAGGGTCCCATCTCCTGCAAATGAGGAGCTGAACTTTTGACCCCGCCTAAAAAGGGCAGGTCCCAAGGAAGGTTTTTAAACTGGAACCCGGGATGGAGAGAGAGAAGATGGAGAGAGATCGAAGATAGGTTCGTTTGAAGAACCAGGGAATTAGATTCCCGTGACGGAGATTTATTTGGAAAAGCAGTTCTCAGGCTGAGAAGCTGCTGTACCGGGCCTTGCCCCGTTTAACCTAAGCCGACCCGCGGCTGCATATCGCTCGTCTCGAGTGAGGAGTTCTTAGGAACCCTTGATATAACCCGTGAGAGGTTATCTGATCGAAATCTGAGCGGATTCTTCCCTCAGATCATTACTTCGGACTCATACTCGACTAGAGTAGAACTTTTAGAACTTTGCTATACCTCGAGTGAGCTCGTGAAATCTGCGAACTGAATTTCCAGATTGAATTCTGACTTGTCTAATGCTATCTCGTCCTGAGTAGCGGAGTTGTGTAATTTGATATTAATTTGTATAAAGTGTAAAAAGTAAATTAACCAAGATTTTGACATTAAAAATTAATATCTTAATATGGCTGTTTCGTCTGGTAAGTCCTTTATAGTTTAGCATCGCTGAGCTAAGACCCTACAGCTATATTTAATTATGGTGGCAGCGGTATAGATCTATCTACCAAACGAGTCACTCGTAGAGGTGCGTACGGAAAAAGCCTACGCATTGCCAGTGCTTTAGAGAAGCAGAAAAGTGCGGACATTTGTGCTTTAAATAATCTGAAAGCGTGCAGACATCCAACAGTTTGGAGGACCAGGAAGCGTGTGGAGCCGCCCTTGCTGACTGCTAACCGGAGCCGTTTTTGCCGACTACAAACCTGAGCCGCCCTTGCTGTCCACTAACCGGAGCCGCTATTGCTGACTACTGCCGGAAACCTGTGCCGCCACTGCTGAATACCTGGGAACGGAAAGACGCCACTGTTGACGGAACAAGAATTGTGGAGGCAAAGCCTCGAAGATTTTGAATTTGTGTGTGCGCGTGGAGGTAACCAGTGCCTCGGAGTCCAAGATCGGTGCAGCATTCCGCATCTGGGCCATGTCAAGCGTCGCCACGGTAAGCTTGTTTTCTCTACTTTCAGAGGCATACTCACTGTTTAGGAATGTGTAAATTATCCATTGCTTAAAGTAAAAATTAGTGTAGGAAATCGATCTAATTTCTGTAAGCTAATTGTATTAATGGTTAAGTGTTTGAAGTTAACTGTAGTAGTTTGTTTAAAGTTGAATATGTGTTGTTTTTCTAAAAGTAGGAAAATTTAAAAATTCTCTATGGTAGAATTATTTGTTCATTTAATTTTTCCGTCGAAAAATTAGTTAATGTTTTTTTTGGAAAACCAATTTCGTAGGGTTGAGTGCATCTTTCTATGTTCTTGCGTGAAAAAGTTTTGAAAGATAAAATAGTTATCTTGTTTTGGAATTTAGCATTACGCGAAGTTAATTTCCGTAAATGTTAGGAAAATTTCTCATTGAAGTCAATAGGAATTTGGATTGTTTAAAAATTTCTGAAGGGGTAATATTCCGAGTTTATATGGCTTCATATTTGTTTAACAATTTTGAATATTATTCATAACTGCATGATTTTTCATATTACTTGATTGAATTGCTTTCTGTCGCAGTAATAAAATAATTTTTCACAATGGCATATCTTTTCGCAAAAGGTGTAAAAAAGTGCGATCTATTCAGACTTGCTTATGAGCTGTATTTGCCAATAATCCCTAATATGACATTGTTGGAACTTATGAAGTTAATCTTGCGTAGCGATAACTATGATGAGGAAGAAACGAGGGATATTCTTGATGGTGTTAGAGGGGAGCGAGAGGATGCAGAAAAATGGGAAAGATTAGGGGGGAGACCAGCGACTTCTATAAAAGAATTGTTTTATTGTGGGACTAAGGGTTATCAGACAGATACCGATAATGATTTAGCCCCTAGCTTACTAATTGAGTTAGGATTGGAAAAGAATTCAGTCAAATTGACTGCTAATGAAATTATGTCCTTAGTTTATGCTTCTGAAGCTTTTGATTGTAAAACTGACGCCAAGTCAGAAATGATTCAAAACTTGAATCGTAAGGTAGTAGGAATACGGATTCCAGAGCTTTGTAGTGAGGTAAATAATGACTTAAATTCTGAAAATAATTTGGTAAGTACACAAGCTGAGAAGTTGCATGAGTTAGTCGTAAAGGAAATTTCAGAAACTCTGAATGTGGAAAACATTCCATTAAAGATTAATGATGATTGTAAAAATGATTTCTATCAAAAAAGAAATTCCAGTAGTGAGACAATTAGTGAAATGATTGGGGTTGACAAACAGATAGACGAAATTGATCGTACTAAAAATCTGAGAAATTTGGCAAATGCCACAATAGATACTTCTCATGAAATAGATTATTCTGAGGGTAAACTATCTGTCCAGGAAGAATTGGATGTTAGTAAGGGATCAGAAAACGCTGATGAACACGAATTGAGTAGTACTAACGATAAGATATGTTGTAGAAATCATAAAATGCATGAAAGTGAGTTAAAGGGAATCTGCTTAGCATCGGAAGTCATAAGGGGGAAACATCACCCACTTGTGCTTAGAATTTATTTGCCTTTTGATACACGAGAACGACCTCCATGTTACTTGATTTTCGAGGTGAATATGAGATTGCTATTTGAGCACTGGCTTGATCCAGGAGATTAAAATAACGCTATTAATTTAAATGAGATTTAGGTTCTGTTTGTATTATTTTATAGGATGATTATTTATCTATGGTATTTAATAAAGTAATAATTGAAATTTGCAGTACATTGAAACGAAAGATTTTGTGTTATTAAGGAATTTATGTGCTAAGATTTAATATTTCGGTCAAAACGCAATTTGAGAAAATAAGTCATTAGTTATTATTTTCCTCTTATGTATGATTCATTGAAGGTATTTGCGGGTTGAATATCCATATTGGTAATAAACATTAGTGCTCATTCTGCACATTTAATTTTGGAGAGATGTGTAATTTCTTACTTTTTAACTTACTTCTTATCTTAGTCTAAATTGGTATTGTTATTGAGATTGACAATTTGTTATTGGTAATTATGATTGTCATATAAAGTAGTACTGTGAATTCAGAAAACCCATAGAAATGAGTTATGTTTTTAGGATTGCATATGTACATCCATATCCAGTGTATGTTGATCAAACTGATCATAGTAAATGGGAAATGGAATTAAGTCCAAATGATTTGACTGTATTTCAAATATATTCTCATGAAATCCTTTGTGTATAGTGATCAAACTGGTCACGTAAATGTAAAACTTATGATACTTAATCTGAATGAGTAAAGTATGGCTAAATTCTAACGCTGGAGCAAATGAGATGAGATGGTCTTTGGCATTACAACCATTTCGGTACAAAGTTGTACACAAAGCCGGAAAAAAACACTTAAACGCCGATGCACTCAGCCGAAGCGATATAGTGTAGAGAGAATATGATGTAGATAATTTTTTTTGTTGTTCTGATACATTTTTTATTTTTCTTATTTTTAAAGATGAATGCAGAGAAGTTTTGATTAACTTTGAGTAGATGTAATTTATTAATTATTTTCAGATTTGTTTCTTTGTATGGTATTCCATGTTAGAAAGAGTATTATAGAAGTAACTTCTTATTATTTTTATTGTGTGTTTTGCCTCTGACGGTAGCGTTGACAAGTTTGTGTGGTAAATAGGTTTTTTCTCTTCAAAAATCGAAAAAACCTCTTCTAAGGGGAGGGGAGTTGTGAGGTCCTGAAAAGCACCCGCAAATTTTCCCACGGAAAGAGTGACCGGCCTCCCAGGTCGCTAGGAGAGAGCGGTTAGTCAATCAAAGGGGCCGATAAGTCCCAGATGCGCGTCATCAGGAGAATCTCCGTTTTAAGGAATTCCACGCCATTTGACCTTGAGTGGACATAATGCAGCAAGGGAGAATAGATGCATTGCGTACGCCTCTAACGCGATTGAGGGAGAGACAGTGTTTATCATTGGGAGAAGGAGATCCATCTCCTGCAAATGAGGGAGCTGAACTTTGACCTTTGCCTAAAGGGCAGGTCCCAAGGAGGGTTTTAAACTGGAACCCGAGAGGATGGGAGAGATGAAGATAGGTTGTTTGAAGGACTGGGGAATTAGATTCAGTGTGGAGATTTTTTTGCGAGCTCAGGCTGAAGAGGCTGCTGTATGCCTGCCTTGATTACCTAAGGCGGCTGCATAATGCTCGTCTCGAGGAGGAAGTTCTTAGGAACCCTGATAACCCGTGAGGTTATCTGACGAAATCTGGGCGATTCTTCCTCAGATCATTACCTGGACCTATAGCCTAGAGTAGAACTGCTAGAACATACCTGGTGAGTCTACGTGAAATCTACAGTGAATTTCCAGATTGAATTTGACTCTAATGCTATCGTCACTCTGAGTAGGCGGGTTGTAATTGTATTATTAATTTGCATAAAGTGTAAAAAGTAAATTAACCAGATTTTGACATTCAAAATTAATATCTTAATATGGCTGTTTTAATTTTAAGTACTTTATAGTTTGGCAATAAAAGCTGAGAGCTTCAAAAGACCTACACTAATCTTCGATTTCCTTGTTATCAAGAATGGAAGAAAAACTTGGTATAAAATACACTCCTGCTCAAAAAATAAGCAACTTGACAAGAAACTCGAATAAAACAAACTATTTAATAGATGTGCATGAAAGTTGTACAGTGGAGTGTGGCATTACTGTTACATGTATCAAACAATAAAGCAAAGACAAAAACACTATATTCTGACGTTGTGGGCGACGACCCAAATTAGTGAGCAGGAATGTGCTTAATGGGAACCACTAATAACAGGTATGACCACCCTCTATCTGAAATGCATGCTTGACAAGCGGTGAGCATGCTGGCAATAATGTAATTGATGAAAAACTGTTGTGGCAATAATGCCCATTCCTGTAGTGAGGCTTGTGGGGAGGGTGCTGGCAGCACAGTGAGCTACCGTCCATCTCCAACATATTACTCCACATGCTCTATAGGATTCAAGTGTGATCTGTAGTAGACCCGCCATCTGTATAGTTTAGCTTTCTCCAAGATAACTCCTTTCAAGTAATTGCTCTGTGTGCTTGAGCTTTAATAGTCCATAAATATTGCTTTGGTACCCATTTCAGTGACAAAGGCCACACAGAAGACAGCAGGATTTAGGTAAGTGATATCAGACATCTTCTCATGGAACCCCAGCGAAACATGTAAGTCAGTTTGGCTTTTTGCTATCCCTGCCCAGACAAATGCTTACGCCACCCTTTTTGTAATTCTCTTTTAAAACCAACTGTGATAGCGTGTCCACCAGCTTTCCCTTAATATCATTTGCTGCAGGAATCACGTTCTGGATATTAAATCGAGGACTCATCCGTAAAGAATGTATTTATAACTCTGGTGGCGTCCAATTGCGATGTTGGTGGTTTAATGCAACCTCCTCCTGATGTCGCTGGGGACTTAAAGCACAAAACAACGAATTAAGTGATGTGAGCATTTCTCCTTCATGTGCAGTCTGGCATGCGACATGGTTTGGTGATGGACTTCTGCGGCAGCAGGGAAGCTGTCGGCGCTGTTGAGTGTCCTCAGTCTGGCACATTGCAACGAATCGCGTCGTCACGGTATGGCGTTAATCTGGCATCCATTGTCACTACTGGTTTGATCCAGCTTTGTGGTTCCACAACCTGTGGATGACATTCGGTACACGTTCAGCTCTCTGGCAACAGCAGATTGTGTTGCGAACTTGCAACATACCATATCCAGCATCTCGTGCTAGCAAATGGTTTCTTCTACTGCGTGCTTTCTGCTTTTGGATAACCGTGGATTCTGTTAACTTCATCTGGCTGCTTACAGAGACTGAAGCATCAGATCTGAAGCCACACCAAGGCGTTAGGGGTGTGACCGTGGGGTTACACATTTTAATATGCTAATTTGTTTGCTATTTGCATTCGTGGTAGCCTCTACCTCAAATCATAATTGTGTTTTAAATTCACCATTTGCATTTTGTGCATTTAGATGTTTTGCTTATTTTTTTGAGCAGGGTGTATTTGTAGTAACAAAAGTTTGAATTTCATTAAAATAATGGAAAGAAGTGGTTTTGTAAATGTGCCTAAAATAAATTTACTTCATTGAAAGCTTCCATATGTTAACTGATTTATTTTTCATTGAATTATTTTTCAGATTTTAAGACTGTACAAAATCATTTTTTGGCCTATGATATTTTGGAGATTATCTTTTAAAACCTCAAATTTGTATTTTTTAATTCACAGAATTCTAATTAAATTCCAAAAAAAAATAATTCAGTACACATTCCCTACCCTCAAAGTATGTTTGTGCCAAATTTGACAGGTTCTAGGTCTGCTTATAACCAGAGCTTCTTACAATTCTCCTCATGACTAGTAGAGATAACTTTATTGAAAGAAATTTAGAAAGTGTTGAAAAAAGAATAATTTAGTACACATTTTTTTATTATTAACAGGAGGATAATTACATTTCACTAGTTGGCACAAGTTGATTTTGATGCAGGAAAATTTATAATTCACAATCTGAACATTAAAATTATTTTGTTTTCTGTTGCATTTATAAAGATTTTTCTGTATGGTTTCTGTGTTTATAAAAAAAATGAAGGTTACCTTAATTCGTATGAATAAATAACACCATCAATGTTGTAACAAGTTCAAACGCCAATATTTTAAAGCATTTCAGAAAATTACTTCACATGTCTTTGCATTACTACTTAAATGTTTGATTTTATCTGCTGACTAATGAGATACCTTCTGTTTTTTTGAAAATGTAAGGTCACTTGGCTAGAGGCCAATTTTGAGATTAGAATGTTTTGGGAATGAGCTTGTTTTCAGCCCATAAGTTTAAAATCTGCTTCGATTCATGTATCATAGGTAAAATCTGTTTTATTGATTAAGAAAGACAATGAATGGGTACTTGGTAATCCATAAATAATGGGAGCTCTTTTTTTAAACTGAAGTGCAGTCGATATAGTTATAACAACCACACATTAAAGACCATTTCATTATGACCAGTATTCAAAATCCCACAACTCTGTTCCATATGCTGTTGCCCGATTAACGACCGTCCAGTGTCGTCTAATCAGCGTCAATTCGCGGAACCTACAGGATTTTTTCAAAAGAATGTGTTTCTAAGCATAAATGGCCTTAATTATTATATTGCCAAGCTTTGTAGATGTAGAGTTTTCAGTGTTACAGTTCAACTTTGACAGAGGAGAATTGCCACTCTTATAGAAATTAGAATAGCCTAGAATAAAAAATGTTTCCAAAGTACTAATGAGGGACTAGTAACGGTTTTGAAAGTCAAAGAAAACACAAGAACATTACTTATTATCTTCTTTAAGAGGCTGAAAATTATGTTTTGCAAAATCACATATGCAGAAAAGACAACAAACATTCTAGTTTTTCTTTAGAAAATAAATCTTTTGTAAAGCATATAACACCTTTATTTTCTCTCTAAAATCTGTTTTTTAGAAATATATTTAATACCAATGATAAAAAAATTTGATATTTAGTTGATCTCTTCGTCGCCTATTGCTACAGACACTTTGAAGCGTGAATGTGTACATTTTTAATTATATCACTATAAAACCACTATAAATACCTTTTTGCTGTAGAGCATAGAGGGTTGTTATAGCGGCGTCAACTGTAGTATCTTTTATGTATATGCTTTCGAGCATCTAGCAATCTATTCCAAATCTAGCTTAATTTACTTGTGCATTATACGCAAAATTGCTTTTTACTGTTATGTTGACATGAACTTCAAGCTCAAATCCGTATTTTAACAAATTAAGATGCATAATAAATAGCTTTTCTTAACATATT
>BGPR01004772.1:56548-80416 GCA_013235015.1 Araneus ventricosus
GTTGAGTATTTTTTCCCTCTTTGGGATTTCAAAAAATGGAAGTAGGTGGTGTTGCTTGTTAAATTACGAAATATGACGTATTCAAGAAATGCGACTTCATTCTGAAGATGAAAAAGAAATTCATTTTTACAATGTTTGCATCCATTGTTTATGAGACAGTGGATGAACCCCTTTACCCAGGCCCCAGTTCGTACTAAAAATCACAAGTTTTAACATTTTTGTTTTATTTCTATTTCTTATTCATATAATTTTGAATTACCAAACATTAACAAAAAATGTATCTTCTTTACATTCTGACATCTTAATTTTTTTCACTTCCTCAAACTCTCTGCTAGTGTCACAAAAGAGGGCATCTTTTAGAATTTTATATTATACAGGGTTAGCCTAAATGATTCGTCGGGTTTCAAAGGACTGTTTATTAACAAGTATACGACGTACAAAGACGGGTGATACATGAAAAGATACATACACTTACCAAGTTTCTGTTATGTACTACAAATGGCCAGGTAATTTCCGTATTTGCGTAGGAATGCACGCTGAACGCTCGTAACCGAAGAACACTTCTCATATTCCAACACACAAAAACTCTTCTCCTGCATTGCCGCCATTTTGTAGAGTGCCGCTGCAGCCCTGCCATCTAGCGAGCACGCGAGCCACGAGGCGGTCTTTTAAATTTGGGAAGTGCATGTATCACCCGTCGTTGTAGGTGGTATACCTCTCAATACACAGTGTTTTGAAATCCAGTAAGTCATTTAGGCTAACCCTGTACTTCGACCCCTGGGGTATCCGGATTTCAACTTTAAAAAAATATGGTATCTCTATATATATTGCGCTTTAAAATGCTAAATTGAACCAAGGGGGCTCGGTGGCATGGTGATAAGGTTTACATTTCCTCAGCAGGGCCTGATTAAGCCCTGTAGAGGCCTCATGCAATTAAAGTCTCCGGGCCCCCTTGTTTCCTCCCCAATTTTCAAAACCAGTATTTTTTGTTGCTTTTAATTTGATCTCTACATGAGGAGTTTTAAGTAGCAGATTTGACGAAATGAAATAACAAAACATTTAACTGCGGATCACTTTCAAGAGAGTTGGTTTCATTATATTCCGCGTATATATATATATATACATTCCTTTGTCACGTCTCCCGTTGGCTGCATCTCTCAGTTTTTGGTTCGTAAAATTATTTCTAATATTTGGTATTTCATTCAAATTCTTGGTTTATCATAATGTTCGGGGTAAAGGGCAGTGTTTTTAGCTTTATGCCAGCACTGTTCGCAGAAAACATTATGATTTCACTAATTTTTTAGCGGTTCGTATAGATTTTACTTACCCTGATGAGCATCTATGCGCTTTTACCGATTAACTACAGTCTCTCCATTTTATTTCAACATTTATTGATTTTCATGACATTGATATATATATATATATGAAACTTTTTGCAGCACAATGTAAATACTATTTAATTGTTTTTTTAAATAATAAAGCAACGTATTTTTTGAGAATCCTGAAACCACATAATATAGAAAGAAAAAAAAGGTTGCAAAAGGTAATTAATTGAGAATGTTGCTAGAATAATGAATGTTCCATCATTTGAACGACTCTTGATGTTAATTTAAATAGAGTGCACGATCCTTGCAAATTAAATGAAATTTCAAAATTAAATTACCCTGAAAGACCGCGAAAAGAATATCGAGGCCCATAGGCGGTTGCCTATTTTATGATCTGTCTGTCTTTATAAGCACACGGGGCATTATTAACCACTTAACTGAATAGTTTTCTTTGCTATCTAATAAGATGACCCCTCCTGTTTTGGAAAGCGGCTGTCGTTTTCATTCATCTAAGAAGGCATAGGATACTTAGATGTTTATGGATCCTACATATTTTTGTGTCAAATTATAAAGCTAATTAATGATTCAATTTTAGTTTATAAGACTAAAATTTCGATAATTCGATGCACGAATATTCTCGGGCTGTTAAGTTAAGCGGTTAATATTGTTTTTTGAGTAAGAAGTTCTGTAAATATTTTTTTCAAAGAAATATAGAACTCGCAGTTATAGCTACAGTTGGTATTTTCTTTGGAATGAGTTTTACTTTATTACACTGTAACTGATAGTGAGTACAAAGAAGTTAATTTATATAAGATTTTAGCGACTGTTTGCATTTAACAGCTTTAAAACCAAAGTGATTCCAGGTTCAAAATGGAACAACTTTTACTAGTACTATATTCTGCGCTTTAAAATGCTAAATTTAAACCAGCGGAAGTGTTCTCCCCTAAACTTTCTCGTGTACTTCCCCCAAAAGGTGCCATTTCTTCTTCCCCCGCGTGACTAAAAAAATTCGAACCTACTGTTATCCAGAATCCAATGATTATCAGAAGGTTTTACATTATAGTCATTGAAAATTTTATTTCATTATTGTCTAGGTAAAGAATTCAAAGAGATGCGTACCGATTAAAACGCATCTATCGCACACTGATAGGTTTCACTCTTGCCGTCTCAAGGACAAACTGACGTAATTCGCTCCTTTCGGAGCACAGACGATTGCTTCCGTACGCATGCGCGTGGAGATAGCGGATTGGTTTCAATGGTAAATTATACAGGCCTACATTTTATACGGACCTACATTCGTGACGATAAAACTGTGTACCAAATTTTATCCATCTAGCTATTCAAGTTTTTGAGTTATAGTGTTCGCATGACTTCGGACATACAGACAGACAGACTTCCCGTTGAAGGAATTTGTCCAAAATTTGATAGAAACCTACAAATTATGTTTAAAGACCACATACCAAATTTCATCCCCGTAGCTCTCATAGTTTTCGAGTTATCGTGTTCACAGACAGACACACACACAGACATAATTCCAAAATTGTGTTTTTCGAACTCAGGGAGGTCTAAAACGTGGAGATCCGTCAAAATCTCGAGTTCGAATTTTTTGACGATTACAATACTTTCTCTTTGTATACTTCGTATACGAGAAAGTAAAAAATGGCTTCGGTGGAATGGTTTACAATTCCTCATTTGTTGTCGACGCATTTTTGCGTACGTGATAGACCCTCCACCCGAAACAACACCAGGCTGGCTCGTGATAATAAACGGGGATTCCAATCTTTTCCGTTCCACATTGCATAGAAAGTTTATTTGATCAGCCTGCTTCCAATTTCGGAACTCGACCGATGTTGTCATTCCAAAGGATCAATCGAACGTTCTCTTCCGCAGATGTTCCGGAGAGTCGTTTAACTCCCGCGTGATTCATCGCAAACAAAAAGTGATCGTCGTCATGCCGTCTGGAAAGGGGAGGAAAAAATGAAATATCTTCGAAAATCGTTGCACCTGCGGATTGCATTTCAGCAGAAGGAAGCAGGTTGCTGGGCAGATTAATAAGGCGGCAGAATAGGCCCGTCTCGGTTACGGTTGCACAAAAGAATTGCAGAAATTTCTCAGTCGGCGAGAGCGCACACGTGCAAGACATCAACGATTTTCCCGGGGAAGTCTGAAGAATAAACAGAGGAGGAATTCTTTCACACGTGCAATGTCAGTCACGTCGGGTTTCCATGGAAACGATCCGCCTCCTCTTTCCTTTTTCCCAGATCACCGCTTGTTTGTCTTTCAGCGGTTGTGGAATTGTGCGCTTGTGTGTGTGTGCAGGGGGGAGGAGGGATTTCGCTGCAGACCCCGCTAGAGAAGAGAAAGAACGCAGAAAAGACAGCGGTTTGCGTGGGGCAGGCCGAAAAGCTAAATTAAACATTTATACTGTTCCGCGATCCTTTTTCAGTTGGAAGGGGAGAAACAGCGTTCCCCCGAACAGTTTTGTAAAGTCCCTTAAGGTATCCGACTGTGTTCGGAGACATTTTTTTTGAAAAATAACTTTTATATATTTTTTAATGTTATTTTTCAACTGCATATGTTTTAAAACTATGAAAATATCGTAAAATAAGGCTTTCAAAATAATATTTTTTAAAAAAAACTGAGAAATTTGAAGAAAAATGACTAAAATATTTGCCTTACGCTAACAGCCATAGACAAAATCATATTCTAAATATACATAAATCCTCGTAGGAGTACATTTTTATGACAGTTATCTGTGTTATGCTCTAAAATATTTCTTATACTTCAAAATAGTTTTGAGATAGAGCTGAACATAGTTACTAAACTGGTAATTTTTCATAAAAAATGCTTTTCGTTTATATTTAAGCACTTAAAAATAATACTTGATTTTAAAATTGACCTTAGTTTTTAGAGGGAAACATCAAGCATATTACAGAAAACAATCTCAGAAAATTTCGTATCAATACCTGAATAACTTTTTGAGAAATCATTGTTACGGTCGACGGTTTTCCTCAAAAATATCATTTCTCAGAAAACACATTTAAAGTTTTCATGCAACATAAAATAATGCTTACGGTTCGGTAATAAAACAGTTGTAACTCTATTTGTAATTCACGTAGAGTAAAAAGTGAGATAGTTTTAGAAAGCTGATTAAACAGGCTACAAAATTGAGTCATAACATGTTTTTTGATAATTTCATCAAAAACGACGATTTTAAACCAGTCGGATACTTAAATGGGAAAATGAAACGTTAATTGATAATAAATAAGAACCCATAGAATGCTTACCTTCGGATTCTTTTTCTTTACCAGCAGATCGTATCAATCTAACCTTATTTTCTTAGTACTTATTTTTGCCATACCCAGAAACGGTTGGAAGTGATTTTGCCAACCGGGCAAGGCAACAATATGGCGCCTCTCCCCCCACACACAATCAACGTATATATATATATAATGTTATATATATATATATATATATATATAACAAATACGAAACAAACATAGCAGAAATGTAAAAGCAACATATACAAAATAAACATTCATAAAACAAAATGTCAAGAAAAAAATCTGCGGTAAGAAAAGCCGAAAGTGGAATATATATATATAAGGGGAAGATAAAATAATATAGAAAAATATAACACAACCGATTTACTACAGTCTCTCCATTTTATTTTAACATTTTTTGACTTTCATGATGTTGATATATATATATATATATTGAACTCTATAGTGTCTGCATTCTAAATGTGAAACAAACCTTCACTTAGGAATATGCATGTTTTATCTGCAAATATGGCTGGATAACATTATTGTGAGAAATTTTAAACATCAGCTACATTTAAGATTATAATAGTAGTCATGTTGAAACTAAAATAATATATTCAAAAAATTTAAAATATATGTATGTAATAATCTCACATAATTTTATTCCAAATTCTAATATTATATATTTTAAAATCTTAATGTATTCCAAAATCACTTTTCTAAAACTCCAGTTTCGTTGTTTTCCCTCGCTGGAGGTATATTAAATCTCTCATTTTGGCATATTTATTACTAAAAGAATACTTAATCGCTTTCACGTGCCCACAGAAAATCATGACGGCATCTCTTTGGCACCAGACTTTTTCCCTGAAACGCCTACGTAACTTATTAAAAATACCCAATATTCCCTTCACTTTGATCACGTGTCAATATGTCATTCCCTTATGCGAGAGAATACAGGGATTTTGCTGTTTACTTTCGCTTGTAACCTAAACGGAGATGCACGTATATCCACCACTCTCCTATTGATAATAAAATAAGAGGTAGTTATTTGCTCGGCCTGTTTATTTTCAACGACTGCAACCACGAATACGTTATATATAAAACATTTTTTCCTTCACACTCCCGCTGTGGCGCCACTCCGGACTTTGACGCCACGGGCAAGTGCCCGGGTTGCCTAAGCCTCTGGCCATACCCCTTAGTGGTCACATTTGCCTGAGGCCTTGGCGGGAGCCAATCTGATCACCAACTTTGTACGGCTGTGTTGTTAGCTAAGTTCAATATGTATTTCATGAATCAATTTTTTTTTCATTAAATTCACAGGCTTACAATATTTAACTTTTTGTCTGTGGCTAACATAAATTTATGTAAATTATATAATATTTACCATAATTGTTTCAAAAATAATATTTTTCGGTGCCATATAAGGATATTACTTAACCCTTCCAAGTTCACTACATGTTTCGTTTTGAAAGTTACTAAATTTGTGTTAAAATGAGTACTAGACATGTAGCTAGCTGATCATAAATATGTAAAGGATACAAAAGTTAGCATTTTTAATTTTTAAGAAATTTGTAGTTTCACAGTGAAACCAATGAACGGTAACGGGCTATTTTTCCTCCGAATAAGTTATCGATGAAATGCAATTTAAATTATGTGATTAATTTATAAGTATACGTGAGTATATTCAGGATATTCAGCCTTCATAAAATTCAATATTACTTTTGAAGATTCGATTTTAAAAAATATCAATTTGTACAAGAACCCTTATCATTTTGTTTCTCTCAGAGATCAAAAGTAATTTAGCTCTTGCAATGCCTATATCTTCGTAAATACTAACGGTATTGAACTGGAATTTTATATAAGTTGACCTATATATCTGGTCCTGAAGTTATGAAAGAAAAATTACACTACCTTTCGCCCATGCGCAGTAAAAAAAATACTCAATTTGTGGTTTCACTGCGAAACCAATCAATGCGAAAGGGTTAAAAAGACTACTTGAAGTTAATCAATTAAATTATCAATCAATTAATATTATATTACTTTATTATAATTTTTAAATTATTATAAAGTCAGATATATCGGTATCTAAAAAGAAGTTAGATTATAAAAATCAGACAAATTTATTTTAACGTTTGTTCCAAAAGAATGCTTGCGTCCCTTAGAATTCGAATCTGCTATAATCAGTGGCGAATCCAGGATTTGGGTCTGGAGGGGGCTGAGGTATAAAAAGTTTGGTATCGTCGTGACGAATGTCAAATCTTATGACTTATGTAAACCAAAACACTTTAACTTTACAGACTTGACTCACCTGACAATAAGAATCATAAAAAACACTACAATACTTTCGATAATTTAACAAAAAACACAATGAAATAAATAGAAAAAACATGTTTTTGACCGTGTCAACGCTGCAAATACGAATGGAATGACTACAAAAGTGGGAAGACTTTCGAGCCTGTCAAAATCCAGGAAGAAATGTTTTCTCTTTTTTAAAAGGGAGATTAAGGAAAAACAACTGTAGTGATTTTAAATACAATCAAGAATTCTGGTCTAGCTCTGAGGGGGGGGGGGGGGGGCAGCCCGATAGCCCCCCCCTGGATTCGCCACTGGCTATAATAATCGCATTTCGGTATCTTGATATCGTCTTTCCATGCATTTTACATCTTGATGAAATATCCTATTCCTTTCCTCACTCAAATCATCGAAATTTTCAGGAAAATACTCAAGATGGGAGTGCAAAAGGTTTCTTTTCAAGCGCATGCTGCAACCCAGTTCTTCAAAGTTTTGTAGCATTTTTGCTACTACAGTCGACGCTCGTTATAACGACCCTCTGCCTGCCACAGCAAAAGGTCATTATAACGAGTGGTTGCTATAGTGGATATAATTAAAAACTTTACACATGCAAGCTCAGCAGTTCCATATAAATAGGCGATTTTTAAAGAAATTACAATTAAATACTCAACTTATTTTTTATCATTGGTATTAAAAATAAAATTTTATCAATTAAAAATATATTTCTAAAACAGATTTTAAAGTAGAAAATAAAGGGTGTTATATACTTACAAAACATTTATTTTCTAAAAAAAAAATCAGAAATGATTGTTTATCTTTTCTGCATACGTGCTTTTTGCAGAACATAATTTTCCATTTCAGTTAAAGATGATAAATAATATTCTGCCTTTCAAAAATATCATTTTAAAGTCTCAATAGCACTTGAAACATTTTTTTTTAATTCTAGGCTATTTTAATTTCCGCGCTGTGGTGAGTGGTACTTACCCCCCCCCCCCCCCCCGTCAAAGTTGAACTGTAACACTGAAGACTGCATCTACGAAACTTGGCAATACAATAATCAAGATCATTTACGTTTAGAAACATGTTCTTTTTGGAAAAATACCGAGAAGAGTGTTCGCTGAATTCGGGCGTTGTTTTGGGATTAGACGACACTGTACGGTCGTTATATCGGAAGTAAAATAACATTGTGCATAGGGAAACCCAGTTGTGGATTTTATCACTGGTCATTATAATGGAATGGTCTTTATAATGTGTGGTCGTTATAACGAGCGTCGACTGTATTATTGTATATATAGGATCCTACTAAATTCCTAAAACTTTCTGAGAGCCGTCTTTAAAACTAACTCATATTTTTTCTTTATCAATTTCATTTTTCCCTCAAATTTTTTATCCTTCATTAACCGTCTCATATCCGAACCGACGAACACACCTTCTTTGATTTTACCTTACGATAAAAGTGGAAAAATATAAATTAAATATCGAAAGCAATCGTCATTTTTATCCGAATCTTTAACAATGCTTTACCCAAAGCATTAAACCATAATTTTGTAAGCAATGGTGGTAAGAGAACTTCTTTTGGATCCACTAAGTTCTGCAAAATTACATTCTTTGATCCTATATATAAATCGTTCCTTAGAGAACATTCTTTCCTCCCACTCACATAGGAAACAGGATATTTTTGAGTACCCACCTTGCTGGCATAATAACATGATAAAAATTTAAAATTTTAAAATCTCCACAAATTTGCCCTTTTAAATTCATGATATTTTACTTTATTGAGTCGAAAATCAAGGTTTCCGCATAATTCTTTTAAAATTACTGAATGAGGTATAGGAAATGATGTAAAAACGTTACCTTCAGGCAGAAAGACGCCTTTTCAGTCTCCACTAAGATGGATCATGATCAGTTGTGGAAGATAAATTAGCTATAAGTACAGGAATATCCATACAGTATACAAGTTATTCTTCTTGAGGAAAATACCTAATAAATTCGCTTTCTCAATTTCTGTACCAAGAAAATGTTATTCCTGTAGCAAGTAAATTTTTATTTTTAAATCACTATACTAAAACTTGAGTATTTTATTTTGAAAAAATTTAATGCCGTACTAAAATATTTAACTCACCTTGAGTAAATTTTTGTGCTTCAGTATTTGTTTCTGTACAGCGCGTACAGTTTTATTTTATAATTTTGCTTCCTTTAGTATAGTATTATTTTTTATATATATTATTATCATTTTACTCAGAAATTAATCTTAAATTACAATAACACTGTATTTTATTCGATAATATTTCGCATTATTTTTTATTAAATAGCCCCACCCCTTTTGATTTGTGAAAAATCTGTAGATGATGGGGAAAAACAATGTCATTTTTGTGATCAACGTGTCTGATTTACTAAAAAACATATGATATTCTGCAAACTCTAATTTTATACGAACCTGTGTTTCCAAAAGCATGTAATAAAGTACACTCGTGTCCAGAAGGTAAGCAAAGTTTGTAAAATTCGAAAAATACGGAGTTAATATGCATGTTCACAATCATTTGTGGAGAATCGTCGGATGTACAATCGTAGGAACTCACATTTTACATTGAAGATTCGGTCATGAGGGTGTTTAAGGATCCGATCAGAAACCGATGACGAAGAAAGTGATTTGGGCTCTCCCCGTTTCACAGAAAGTTGGTGGTGATTTGCAACTTTCATCAATGGTTTTGTTTGCTGTGCGCAATCCTTACATGCATTTTCGTAAAAATACCACGTATATTCGGGAAGATGTAGAAGGGTTTTTTCCCTGTTATATCCCTAATTTTTCCGCATGTTTTTTGCTTATAATATTTCAACCAAATTACACGAAAGCTACAAAATACGTGACAATATACCAGAGAAGAGCATTTTATTAAAATCCAAACTAAATGCTTTGAATGATAAAGAAAATATGAGCATTTATACAGCGGAGTCACCCTATAACGAAATCGCTTGGTTCCAATTGAAAAATTCGTTATAGAAAAAATTTCGTTATACGGAGATTAGAGATTTTTGCAGTTATTTAAGTAAATGTTCCAAACTTTTCAATAGGTGCTATAAGTTCAAATGTATTTAATTATGATTTTCAATTAAATATGGAGTAATATATATATCATAAATTTGTTAAAATTATACTAATTTTTATTGAATAAATAAATTGCTCAAAAGTTAAGACAATTCACCAATTTAGAGAATAATATGTACTAGTATGTACTTACGTTTATTTTACTTGAAAAATTCCGTTATTTTACATTGCTTTGCATTTCGTGATGTTAAATTTTCAGAAAAATTTTCACATTTTAAGAGTGAGTGGTTCCAGAAACAGGCATGTGTGAGCGAATTGGTTGCACAGAAACTATCAACTTGCTTCAAAAATCACAAAAATCGAAAAGATAAACCTCTGAAAAAATTCGTTATAGGGAGACAACCACTTCGTTATATGGAGAATATTTTGAATGTTATTTAACATTCCGATTAAAAATTTCGTTATAGGGAGAAATTCGTTGTAGAGAGACTTCGTTGTAGGGGGACTACTGTAGTAAATAATTTTTAACTGCGCATGTGCGGAGCATAGAATAATTTTTCTTTCATAATTTCAAAGCCAGATATATAGGGCAGCTTATATAAAAATTCCAGTTGAATACTGCAAAGATTCAGAAAAATATTGGCATTGCAGCGAGGTGAATTTCGATTGCTCTCAAACAGAAGCTAAATGACGTGGGTTCTTACACAAAACGATGTTTTTTAAACTTTAATCTTCGAATACTTACATTGCTAGTTACGAAGGAATATAATTATTCTCAAATTCGTTAAAAAAATATTAATTTGTGGAAAAATTCTCATCATTTAGCTTCTCTTAGAGGGCAACGGAAATTCAGATATTACTTATTCGCACCTCAGCTTCACGGAGAAAGAGACACTTTTTACATCTAGATAGGAAAATCTTGAATCTGAGAATTTGAAGTTATTCCCGTGTTTGGAAGAACTTATCTGTGCGAGCAGTTATTTTCAGTAGGAAAAGGAGATAAATTTCCCGTAAGATTCAGGATTACCACATCGCTTTGGATTAGATATCAAAGTAATTACCGCCAATAAAAGACAGAGGTAGCAAAAATGGTAGCAGACGAGCAAAATTGGCAATATAGATAGTTTTCTTTTAGTTTATGTTAACAACCTGGTTCGAAGCAACACGAGGGCTATTTTGAACCTCGGTCAGATGACGAGGATGACACCTCATCTGGCACACACACACCGTTCTCCAAACTTCCGTACCACACCAACGGAAAGCCGTGTGGCAACTTGACTACAGTAATCCCCACAAAGGGAAAAGTAGAACTGTCTTCCCCACCCCCGCAGGGATTCATCCTCAGATTCCTTCTGACCCTACCCCCGAGCGGGTGTAGATTTTGATCCGGCTATAAGCCATGTGATTTTTACGTGTATATATATGTGTCGTAGTGGTGTTGTGTGTGTAAATAAAACCATAAAAGACAAACTGGATCTATTTTGAATTTGGATATAAAACCACACATGAGAATTCCACTACAAGCCGTTTGGCCACTATGAATGATTTAGGCCCGGTGCACACCAGCCGATGTGTGTCGTTGAACAGTAAAATATAACAATAGAAGCCCCCATTCCCCCTGTGGAGACACAATGGGGGCACGTGGGTTCCTATTGTTATATGTCATCATCATAAATCAGGCCACGTATGTATGAAATGTATCTTGCTTCGTGTGTTTATGAACTGGAGTCGGGATATGAAAAAATATTTACCCCCAGCAACACTGGTTTATCTAAGCGTTTGTGTCACATGACCTCACTTCTTCTCTCCGCCATGGAATGATGCATTATTCGAGATAGCCCGTGCAAGATATTTGGAAGTTACTATTTTTGCTTTGTTCAATTCTCTCTATTTCCGATGCCTAAAAGGAAAAAAGGAGTTGCAGGGGATGCTGCCTGTAGACAGCAGGCAATTATGAAACGTGAAAGAAGAGTTGCTGCAACTGACGAAGAAAGAAACCGCCGATTTTCAACTATGGCAAAAATTGACTAGAACAGAAGAACAAAATAACAGCCTATTGACAGTAATGGCACAACGTGGCCAGAAGAGAAGAGCGGAAGAAACAGAAGAACAAAATAATAGCCGATTGTCAGTAATGGCATCATGCACCAGACCCCATACACGGCGGATCTTCAGGAGAATCCGGTTTCGAAACTGGAACCCTCCGCCCGCGAAGTTGAGACCTTATCACTTGGCCAACGCGGCTCGGCAATAAAGGCAGGAAAATTGGTCGCAGAGAAGAGATCCAGCCTTCAGTCTTGCGTTAATAATCGTGCCGTTCTACCTTTTCTCAACTTTTTTTTCGAAGTAAATCTACCCTCCCATTAACATTTTTATTTTTACACCTGTTGTCACATGATTCTGACATACCGAAAAAGAGACAAACTTTTCGACCGCGAGTATGATTCATTCCAAAGCTTTTAACTCCTCAAATCTCGGAAATTTCAATTCCAGCCGAGTCTCTGGTTTAACTCGGGTGTAACGAATCTTTTCTTTCGCAAGTGTTTTTAACCAGAGATTGGGAGCAAGGACAGGCTCCGACCCGAGACGCATCTTAAAGAGAAACTATCTGATAGCTGATACCCTTTACACCTCTGTTCCTGCCTGTAACCGCGCTGGGCGTGACTGTAACCGTAACCACCGGGAGCACGTCCGGAGAAGAGACACACGACTGATAGAGATCTACCTGATTTAGAGGAGAGAACACAGAGTGGAGAGGGTGTTTCTCTCTTTCCTTACATGGTGACGAGACGGGAGAGGTGTTACGAGTGATGAATGCCTGCAAAAAGGCGATTAAGGCTTAGTTTTTAAAAATAAGCCTTGATAAATTGCTGAGGATTGGGCTGATAGGGCCGATGCTCACCTGACGGGAGAAACGAGTTAAGTCTAAAGGATTATGTCGGGTCATAACCAAAGTTTCATCAGTGAAGGAGTTTCTTGACTTCTTAAGGTATCCGACTGTGTTCGGAGACATTTTTTTGAAAAATAACTTATATATTTATTTTAATGTTATTTTTCAACTGCATGTGTTTTAAAACTATGAAAATATTGTAAAATTAAGCTTTCAAAATAATATTTTTTTAAAAAAACTGAGAAATTTGAAACTTTGACTAAAATATTTGCCTTACGCTAACATCCATAGACAAAATCATATTCTAAATATACATAAATCCTTGTAGGGGTATATTTTTATGACAGTTATCTGTGTTATGCTCTAAAATATTTTTTTGTACTTCAAAATAGTTTTGAGATATAGCTGAACATATTTACTAAACTGGTAATTTTTCATAAAAATGCTTTTCGTTTCTATTTAAACACTTAAAAATAATACTTGATTTTAAAATTGGCCTTAGTTTTTAGAGGAAAACATCGAGCATATTTACAGAAAACAATCTCGGAAAATTTCATATCAATACTTGAATAACGTGTTGAGAAATCATTGTTACGGTCGACAGTTTTCCTCAAAAGTATCATTTCTCAGAAAACACATTTAAAGTTTTCATGTAACTTAAAATAATGCTTAGAGTTCGGTAATAAAACAGCTGTAACTCCATTTGTAATTCACGTAGAGTAACAAGTGAGACAGTTTTATGAAGCTGATTAAACAAGCTACAAAATTAAGTCGTAAAATGTTTTTTTTGATAATTTCATCAAAAACGACGATTTTAAACCAGTCGGATACCTTAATACTATTTTTTGGGGGGATGGCTGTATATAAGCAACTGTGGAAGATCCATCTTCAGTTTAGTGGCCATATTTAGGGTTGCCATACGTCCCTATATACTGGACTGTCACTGTATTTTACTGCTCAGTCGTGTATTACTATTTGTCCCGCTATTGTCCCGTATTCTCCTGAATGGGAAGAAATAGAACGTACTATTGCGTATTTACAAGTAAAGAAACATCGATATTGGCAACGCTGAGATTCTATTTAAGGTATCCGATTGGTTTAATATCGTCGTTTTTGAGGAAATTATCGGAAACAAATTTCTGACTTAATTTTGTAGCCTGTTTAATCAGCTTTCTAAAACTGTCTCACTTGTTACTCTACGTGAATTACAAATGGAGTTACTGCTGTTTTATTACGGAACTCTAAGCATTATTTTAAGTTACATGAAAATTTAAATGTGTTTTCTGAGAAATGATACTTTTGAGGAAAACTGTCGACCGATTTCTCAACACGTTATTCAAGTATTGATATGAAATTTTCTGGAATTGTTTTCTGTAATATGCTTGATGTTTTCCTGTAAAAACTAAGGTCAATTTTAAATCAAGTATTATTTTTAAGTGCTTAAATATAAACGAAAAGCTTTTTTTTATGAAAAATTACCAGTTTAGTAACTATGTTCAGCTATATCTCAAAACTATTTTGAAGTACAAAAAATATTTTAGAGCATAACGCAGATAACTGTCATAAAAATGTACTCCTACAAGAATTTATGTATATTTAGAATATGATTTTGTCTATGGCTGTTAGAGTAAGGCAAATATTTTAGTCATTTTTCTTCAAATTTCTCAGTTTTTTTTAAAAAAATATTATTTTTAAAGCCTAATTTTACAATTTTTTCATAGTTTTAAAACATATGCAGTTGAAAAATAACATTAAAAAATATATATAAATTATTTTTCAAAAAAAATGTCTCCGAACACAGTCGGATAACTTAACCAGTTCGTATATCTCAAAGATCATTTAGAGAAAAATAATACCAACCGAAACTACGAAGCAACTATGAAATTGAGTATAGAAGAGTGGCTGAATCTTTTTGCAAATACAAAGTATATTGATCAGAAGTCATGTCCGATAAAGCTGTGAAAATACGCATTCGCCATTCCAGCCCACAATGCAGTGGAGACAATTGAATTAATTATGCTTCGTCATTATAATTTCAAAATGACTTGCGCCCAATTTTATAATTATGTGGACGAAGAAAATGGTATAATTAAGAAAGTAAAATCAATTTTAAAATATGATTAATAATTTTTTATCAGAGTAAAATAAAACCATTACCTACCCACTTTTTCATGTTTTATTTATTTAGCACTTAAAAGTCCCGTATCGATGCTTGAAAATTATGGCAACCCTAGCTATATTCGATGCGTATTTGAACCTTGATGGGGAAAAGAATGAATTTATCTTAGAACAAGGCTTTTTAAAATACCTGTGGCCGTCAGTAGAGTCACTTAGAAAAATACTTGTGTCTCGAAATTTCTCACGGAACCTTTTCTCTAGATTCTTCAAAACTTTTCAGCAAAAATAGTTTAGATAGACACACAAGATTTCCTAAAAATTTTCTGAATAACTACCTTTAACCCCATCACATTGTTACTATTTATGAATGCTACATTTTCTCCTTTATTTTACAATCTTAGTGTCGCTGCTAAGTTTTATTGGTGGAAATGAGGTTGCCAAAAATTTTCTCGAATGATAAGGGGCAGAGGAAAGGGGTGAATCACGAATGAATAAGCTTAAGAACCTCTTTCTTCTGAAGATTATTTTTAGCAAGGATGCCTAATATAAAGCAATTTAAATTATGTTCTTAATTTATAAGTATGGATATTCAGAATATTCAACATTTATACAATTCAATATAGCTATTCACAGATTCAAGTTTAAAAAATATCAATTTGTGGAAAACCCTTCATCATTTAGCTCCTCTTATAAAGCAACCGGAATTCAACTCGCTGCAATGCATGCCAGTGGTATTCAGCATGAATTCGTATATAAAGTGCCTGACTCTGAAATCAGGGAGAAAATAAATTAAGCTCTATTTCGTACATGCGCAGTGAGAAATTATTTACTACAGGTACTCATATTTCCTCGAATATTCAAAGTATTTAATTTTAATGTAATACTTCGATGGCATACTGTCTCTTATTCTGTAAGTTTCGTGTAATTTGATTGAAAACTCTCCGTGTTATTTGCAAAACATTATGCGGAAAATTTAGGATCTTACCCTTTGTATCTTCCCGATTTATACGTGTTATTTTTACGGAAATGTATCTAAGTATTGCGCACAACAATTAAAACCGTTGATGAAAGTTGCAAGTCATTATAAACTTCCCGTGAGGAGGGGGTGAGCCCAAATCATTTTTTATTTCTTCAATTTCCGATCGATCCCCTAATTGCCCTCGTGACGGAATCTTCACTGTAATTTGCGAGTTCAAGCCTATTTGTTACGTGGTCCGAAGTTTAAGAAAAATTCATTCAGACTTTCGGGAGATATTCGAAAAAATGTGTAAATCCATAAGAGTTCACATTATTTTGCCACCCGCCTGTATATAGTATATCACAATTGCACAATAAGCGAAGTCCTATCTAATTTACAAAATCGGTAAGAATTACGACTCGACTGTGGCATAGATCCAGAGAGAATAATTTCCTGTGGCTCTAAGGAGAGTCTGTAATTTCCTCCCGTTTCGTGAGCCACCGTATGCTTACTCTATTGATTTGAGCCACCGTGTGAGCCCCTATTTGTCCGATCTCCGAACTAGATTGTTATCTGATTTTCGCCTTTCCTGCTGGCAAGGGCCATTTGCCATATGTTACTTTAAAATCAGCCTCCGCCAAACCAATCCTTCACCTCATTGATCCACCAATCAGCATCACTGCCGTATAGTGAGTTAAATGCCCCTAAATAAAGACAATATCTTTATCTCTACCCTGGTTGGCAATACTTCGAAAGAGATCAAAAGCTTTATACGTGAATAAAAGAACAACCTCACCCCTCATATTTTCCAAATCTTGACAAGGACAAAAACTTCTTGTTGAATTAATGACACTCATTTAGATATTTTTATCACATCAGATAATCATGTTGGGATTCTTAAACTATGAGTCGTAAAAAAAATCCCAGAAGGCTTCTTGTTCTAGATTCTTAAACATTTTGGCAGCAAAAAAAAGTTAGAGAATATCATCTTGATTGGAAAAAATTCTTTAAAATTCGCTTAATAATTATTTGTAATGAATTATCTCAGCTGTGGTTCGTTAACGCTTCATTTTCTTCTAAACTTCAGGGTAGTGGTAAATTAAAAAAGAAAATGGAAAAAAATAGTGTCGTGAAACATTTTCCACCCAAAAAGAAGAAATAGCGAAAATTTAAGAAGCTATGCTATACCTAACTGAATTTTGGAGTGAAAATATTTCACCATTTTATGCATAACGGAGAAAGTTCTCATTCTTGTTATCTTAGGAACTATTCCTGTTTTAAGATCCGTTGGTGAAGCTGCGCAAACAATATTGGCGATAAATTTTGTAGAGAAGATAGACGAGATAGCGTTCTTCAAACTTTAATGGCGCAACACCGAGATTGAATTTCAATCTCTACTCATTTAAAACTCATTAGACCAGTGTCCAGTGGAGTTATGAATGATTAATAGTATATTCGTTCACAAATATTTCATTTAATTTCGTAATATTTTTTATTAACTTTGATATACATTGGTCTCCAAAAGTAAGGCACAACTTGTTTTATGTATCTAATTTTCAAACAAATGAATATAAAAAATAAATTAGTTTTAATTAGGATTGTGTCTTCCCTATCTGTAATGCACTGACGGCATCTATTTTCCAAACTTTCAATTAAGTTGTCGGGCATCGAAGTGGGAAGCAAATGTTTCATGCAGCAAAGCTTCTTCAAGTTCATTTAACGACCTCGGAAGGGTACTTGAAGCAGCCATCTGTCTTCCGAGGTTCTCCCAAAGATGTTCCATCGGATTAAGGTCTAGATATTCAGTTGACCAAAACATTCACTTCAAAATATCATCCTCAAGATATTCCTCCGCAAGTCTACTTCGTTGAGGTCGAGCATTATCACCCATTAGGATGAAGTCCTCACCAATAGCATCAGCATGTGGTCCGATATATGGATTGAGGATTTCGTATCTATATCTCTCAGCAGCAAGACTTCTTCTATAGAGCACATGGAGGTCAGAGAGATTCCCAAACCACGATTCCACCTCCTCTATAACTGTGTCTTTCAACAACGTTAAATGGATGGTATCTAGTGCCTTGTTCTTTCCATATCAGCACACGACCTTAATCACTCTCCAGAATAAATCTGGACTTATCTGGAGTACAGAGGCACATTACTGTTTGGTCCAGGCAATTTGCTTACTTGCCAACGTAAATGGGTACTTCTCTGTCGTCGATTAAGAAGGATCCACACAAATAGTTTTCTTGCATACAATCCTTGATTGTGGAAACGTCTTCGCACCGCAGCAGCCGATATTCTGGTCCCTGTTGAAGCGAAATTACCTGAGTTGCGATGAGACACAATAGTGATCCTCCTTATTCGGGTCTAAAGTGCTAGAAGTTGAACTTTTACAGAGGTTGTTTCAATTTGCCCACCTGGAACAGGTCTTCTCGAAATTGAATTTCAGATTTCAAATTAATTCCAGAATCTTCGGAAGTTGCTGCGAGATACTTAAGTCTCTAGTAGCTTCCACTTGTGTCAGACCCATTCCTGTTCATCCGTATGTCCGCCATCTTAACAAATCGGATAAACGACTTCGATGAGACATTACAAACAATATCTTTGTAGATAAAATTGAAGACAGCATTCAGAAAAATTGTTCACAGATTACGAAAGCAAGACATTCGTGGCTTGCCCTGGCTTCTATAAAAATTCCAATTTCTTTAATATATAAGTAGTAGAAATTCTATTTCTTTATTTTAATCAATGTTACGAAACATCCTTCATATAAGCCATATTTGTTGCATTATTTGCATGCATTTAGTGGTGTGTTTCAAAAAAACAGGTTTATAACTTGTGGAGGCCATTATACTAACAGATATGTGTATCATTGGAGCTCATTGATGTTTGAGCTTACATACCATCTATTCGTTTCAAGTATTTAATTTTTCACTTGATAAACGGTACTGTATCATTTAACTAGAATGCTGCTGCCTGGCATCAAATGAATCCATGTATCAGTTTCTCGTCATTGACCGATGCTGAGAGTGAGCAAATTTCGTACGAGAAAATCCAAAAGAGACAGAATCATACTAAGATAAACCTACACCTTCCAGCTTGAAACCTGAATAATGTGAAGTCATTCTTAACTTGTAACTTATTTTTACTCAAATGTAACCCTTAATATTAACCAATAATTGATATACTTGAATGAATGAATGATATACTTGATATACCAAGAATTGATATACTTGATATAATTGAATGCCACGACACAATGGTGTGGCAGGTGTGGATGCCCCAGGCGTCAATCTTCAAGTATCCGCAGCCAGCTGAAAACACAAAATATCAATGCGTTTATTTCACTTTAAAACGCCATCTATGACGGGGGTTATGAAAAATAATTCTATACTTCAGGCGCCATTCGCCAGTGACGCTACACCTGTTTGATTCCAAATCGGTATTGGTATGCCAATTTCAGCAAATTCTTGGAGGTCGAGAGCCACTGATTCCTTGTACTCATCGAACGCAATCAGCCAGTGATGGAATTTTGGTGGAAATGAGAAGGGATCTTCCACATTTCCGATCCTTAGCTCGAGCCTTGGTCAGGCTACCTCTGCTGTTTAAATCAAGAGTCATAGTCTTTAAATACTAATTATAAGCTTTTAAAATAATACACAGGGTGTCCACTGAAACCCTTCTACCCAACATTAACTTGAAAACGGCGATAACTACTGCCACAAACTTGGTGTCTAGGTACAGTAAAGTGACTATGCTCTAAACGGTGAGATCGGTTGCAGCGCCACCTGGCGGCAAACAACGGAGTTAGCGTTCCTATCTCGAAATCGGTACAAGATACGGGGAAAAAGTCAATTACGAAATTGTAGAGCGTCTCTGATTTAATGCGAAAAGAAACCTTGAGCGCAATAATGCTGAGAATAAAACGGGCAAAACTCACATTTGTTTGATCGCGATTTTCAACACTCTTATGCCAGAAAAGCGTTAGAAAGAAAGCAGAACAATTAGTAATCAGAAGGTACGATAGTTTTATTTTCGGTGTTCGAAATGTTCTCCGTCAGCTACAATGCACATCTGCACGTTTATTGATGAAAAGATGATCTTTTCTCCTGTTGGCGAGAGTTGTTACGTCACAGGTTTGGAAAATCGCGATAAAACAAATGCGCGTTTTACACGTTTTGTTCTTAGCATTATTGCGCTCAAGGTTTCTTTTCGCACTAAATCAGAGACGCTCTTCAGTTTCGTAATTGACTTTTTTCTCGTATCTTGTACCGTTTTCGAGATAGGAACGCTAACTCCGCCAGGTGGAGCTGTAACCGATCTCACCATGTAGCGCATGGTCACTTTACTGTACCGAATCACCAAGTTTGTGGCAATAGTTGTCGCCGTTCTCAAGTTAATGTGGGGTACTAGGACTTTAGTGGACACCCTGTATAATAAAGACAAGAAATGTTGGTATCAAATTTTTTTCAACTTATTGGCTCCGTTTAGAATAATGTTTGGTGTATCGATGTGGCAAGGAATGAAGAATTTATAACAACGTAACTTTATTAACGTTAAAGATGATTCGATGATTTAAATGGTTCTCATTTTTAGGCATTTCAAGACATCCGGTTTCAAATTCTCGTGAATGTCAGAGGGTTAATTAAAAATTAAGCACTACTGTTCACTTATTTAAATTTCTCATACATTACTTCTTTTTTATAATACTAGTTTTGGGCCTCTAAAATAAAATATAATTTAATTTTTCTCGTAAAAAGTGGGGGGTTGTTGTCCACCTTGCGCCCTAGTCGCCGTCACTGATAAGATAGCTAGTAACAGCATCTCGCCATACTGGCGGGTTATGAACCGGACGAGAATAATTTTTTTTATATACGAAGGAATATAAAATTTGCTAAATCTGTGTAAAAAAATGCAGGAAGGTAGTTTTCCGTGGGTAAGGGGAAGGGATAATAAAGGGGATGAAAAATTAACAGAGAGGAAGAACGTAAAAAGGGGCGTAGGTCTGCCAGGACACTGGATTGCCTCAGTAACGGTCCTGTCGGTGATATGAAAATCCAAAACAGGTAATCCTCATATATAGAAGTAATATCTCAAACGTTTTGTGGTGCTCTAGGTCCCACTTTATGTTCTAAATTTCTGTTATAATTCAATTTTAACAAAAACTCTTCTTTTTGATTTAGAAGGCGAAATGCTTCGGCCAATTACTAATATGCTCTGTATTTTTATATTATAAATTTATTTTGTATTTTTTTTTCACCTTGTATTTTGATGTTTTCCACTTTGTGCCTTGTTTTCTTTTTCTTTTTAATTTTTTGTATCTTTTGCCCTAAATTTGGTGTTGTAATTTGTTTTTGTCCAATTTTGTATCATTTTTTATTGTGTATGTGTTCTAGATTACTTGTGTCTTTGTTTCAATTATATTGCGCCATTTTCTTTTGTTTAGATTTGTATGAAATCCCTTTCTTATTTTTGTTATCTGTAACTTCTGCCATTTACTTTGTGTGTTTTTATTTTATTTTCATTTATTATTTTTGTTTAATTTTTTGCGGGTATCACATTTTTATTAATTTATCTTTTGTTCTTTTAATTGGAAAGTTTCCAATTTTTGAAATAGACATTTTCCTTCAATATTTGATGTATTTTTTAACCACACTTTCACCGTGTCTATCTGTCTGCTGGAATGTTCTCTTCCCAAAGAGTCAACATGCACTCTAAACCTTAAGGTTGAGTCGGCTTTCCTGGGCATTCGCTAACGAGTGTCATATCACGTTTCGAGATTTAACCAGCGGGAGTGGCCTCCCCGAAACTTTCTCGCATACGAAAAGTAATGTGGGGTGGGTAAACACCCAGTGGGTAGGTAAATATTATTGGGGTATTTACCCAAGGCCTGGTTATTTTGAGAAAAAAATTATGAATGGTGATTTACAATGGAACATATCAAATTCATGAATTTCTGAAACTTAATATTTTGCAAAAAAAGAATTGCGTATGTTCTCAATTTTTACGCGCGCTGAGGAACTAGAACTTTATTTAACGTTTTTGACTGCGAAATCTTACTGCTAGATTTACCATACCTTCCATCTCGAGAATGTCAGAACGAACTTTGATTCAGGGGTTGGCATAATTTACGAAGTGCGGCTCGCTACAATTTCCTGCGTAGACTGCCAAGGTCAAAAGCCAACCACACTAACTTTAATAAAATAAGCGAAACGCTCTCCAACACACAGTGGCAATGTGCATTTTGAACTAAATATGCAATTTTAACACCTGTTTTTCCACCGATTTGAACGAAATTTGGGCACAGATCTATAATTAATGTTAGCATACGTGATACCAAGTTTTATTTATCTAAGCCAAAGGGCTTATGAGATACAAGTATACAATTATACAGACCGACAGACAGTCAACCCGTCCACGGATTTGACCCAAAATTGTATACGGACCTACATTCGTGACGATAAAACTGTGTACGAAATTTTATCCATCTAGCTATTCAAGTTTTTGAGTTATAGTGTTCACATGACTTCGGACAGACAGACAGACAGACTTCCCGTTGACGGATTTTGTCCAAAATTAGAAAGAAACCTGCAAATTATGTGTAAAGACCACATACCAAATTTCATCCCCGTAGCTCTAATAGTTTTCGAGTTATCGTGTTCACAGACAGACATAATTCCAAAATTGTGTTTTTCGAACTCAGGGAGGTCTAAAACGTGGAGATTCGTCATAATCTCGAGTTCGAATTTTTTGACGATTACAATACTTGCTCTGTATACTTCGTATACGAGAAAGTAAAAATGTCTTAAGATAAATTTAGCTATGGATCACATCATTTTCATTCTTTTGTTGATTGATGCATGTTTTTGCGCAGGAATTCTTTTTTTATATGTATAATTCTTTTCGTTTTGCAGCAGGGTTAGACGCTGCCGAGACGGTTCAACGCAATGAGCGTCTGCGTCCGACGAGATTTAGATGGAAGTCGAGTGACACCCACTTTGGAGCGTCGTTTTCTGCCTTGCTCTTTTTAGAGTTGAGGAATAACATTCGCAACAAAACGCGGGGCACGTGATGCGGCATGAAAGGAGGGAACCCCACCCGAAATGGAAGAAAGAATAGCATTTTGGCGAAGGAAAAGAAGGCTCGGGCCCTTGTGTCAACACGGAGTTCGGGCGTTTGCTTCGCAGGTGCGCAACCAAGCCCCGCTGCGAGTTTTTCTTTCATCCAGAGGATTTTTCTTGCTGCCGACGAGCGTAGGTGATCGCAGCTTGACCTTTGGCGCGGGTTTTAAAGCGCTCAATTTTCGTGTTATCTTTCGAGGTGAGGTTTCCGCGAGTTCGGGTTCTTCCTCTTTTTCTTTATTATTATTTTAATATTTTCGTCGATTCTCCAGTGTTGTTCTTTCCCTCGCGTCTTCATTGTAATAATATTAAAATTATCTGTCAGTCTATGTTTGTTCTTCTGCCTAAAAAGAGCGAGACTTATTGTTTTGGTTAGAAGTTGATTTCTTTGCTTTTCTTTATCGTCTGATGCTCAGTTTTATTATTCAGAATGGAAATGGGTTTCTATTCGGTTTAAAAGACTTGATTTGATATTAGTTGTAAGAATTCTTAGAAATAAAATAAACATTGTGGCTTTTTTTGTTAACCTTTTGATTTTACACACGTCAGTATAACAATTATGGCTGATGGTAGAATGCTTCCATTGAAATTTAATGAAATAAAAGCCTTTCCGCCAGAGCGAAAAATGTATTTATTATTTTAAATTAAATTTATTAACTTCCTTAGACAGTCTTATTAATTAGTTCAGTCTTACATTCTACAGATTTCTTCGATGAATTGGATATTGGTTGTAAGAATTCTTAGAAAAAAAATAAACACTGTGGCTTTTTTTGTTTGCTTTTTAATTTTGCACACTTCAGTATTGCAATTATGGCTAATGGTAGAATGCTTCCATTGAAATTTAATGAAATA
>BGPR01004772.1:80460-101352 GCA_013235015.1 Araneus ventricosus
CTTACTAATTAGTTCAGTCTTACATTCTACAGATTTCTTCGATCAATCTTTAACCTAAAAAATTAGGCTATAACATTTTCAAATGGCACAAAATAAGCATTAACTGATATCACTTTTGCAGAAAGAGAAATCTAAATTCATCCCACAACCACCTTCAGACTATAATTATGATGACGTTACAATGAATTTTGAACTTTCCAGACAAAGGATATGTACACAGGCAGGTTTTCTAACTTTTTAAAATAGGGTATAGATACATTTATGAGTAAAGGTTTTCCGACTGTAGGTTTTTAAATTAAAATGAATTAATCATTTCAAGTGAAAAATTCATGCTAGTTCTATTTTACGGAATATTTTTTCCATAGAATTCGAAATTTCATTTATATTTTCTTCTTTTTCTAAGTACAAATATATTTTTAAAAATTAGTGATTGTTTGTGGCCTCAAGTGAATTGAATCCACTGACACCAACGGAATTTCTTGCAGTACATTTTGTCATTTTTTTCCAGTTTCGAATATTAATATTTCACTTCACGAATTTAGACAATAATAAAATTCTTCTGATTGCTTTCGGTGCCTGCCTGCATCAAGTTAATTTTAAAAAAAGAGAAACCTTAAAAAAATATTGTAAGAAGAAACAAGAGGAATTTTAATTGATTTATTTTAATTTTTAGGAAATTCGATCAAAATAAATGGAAAATTGAGTAGATCAAACCCAAAAGCTAAGGAGAAGAATCATTTAATATTAACCGTAGCGTAAATCTCACTTTGAAATTAAAGTGAAATAACTCATCTCGATGAAAAAGTAAATGGAAAACAAAGAAAAAATTTTGATGCCGTTTTTGGACAAATAATTATGAAACCCAATTAAACCAACAGTAGCTCCACGAGATCCTGAAAACGATAATTTCAGTTTTGTTTAATTAAAAATATCGAAATGATGTTCTTTCAGTGGTCTTCGTTCTTCAAAAAACATTTTTTTTTCTCCCTTGTATTCAAAAATATTTGTTGGTAAACATTTTTTTCTTTCTCTTATACTTAGAATTGTCATAATTGCTAAGTATTGATACGGGAAGTTTGAGTGTTAAATAAATAAAACATGAAAAAAGTGGGAAGGTTTACTATGATAAAAAAAAAATCAATAAAGTTTGAGCAATCTACTAAAATGAACACGTAGAATAGTAAAAAACAAGGCTAAGCTGTTTTAGCCCAATCATATTTTAAATTTGATTTTACTTTCACATAATTATAAATTTGGGAGCAAGTCATTTTAAAATTATAATGACAAATAAAAATTGCTTCAATTGTGTCCACTGTCTGAATTTAGGGAGAAAACGGGACAAATAGTAATATGGGACCGAGTAGTGAAATACGGGGACAGTCCCGTATATACGGGACGTATGGCAACACTATCTATGTGGGTTTCTATCCGCTTGTCTGTGAACAGAATAGAACAAAAGCTCAACAAGCTACATAGAGATAATTTTTTTGCACGAAATTTGTGGACCTATATCAAATCTTGGGTCCAATCCATCAACAGGTAGATGTATAATACGTTTCCTAAACATATTCATTTTTTCCCGCTACTTTAAACTAACATAAAAAGGAATAATAGTTAAGAAGTTCTTTTTTTTTCCTAATGAGCTTATTGCCATTCGCGAGAAATGAAAATATTATATACATATTTAATTACTGAATTTAATGAACTGTATGCCTACAATCACGTGGGATGAGAGAACATTTAGTTAATGATGTATTATTTTTCGTTGCTGCGTTTTTTTACACATTTGCGTTGCCACTCCCACTTGTGGTACTGTTAAATAAATTTATTTGTTGGCAAGTTATCGTAGCTATAATTAAAAATAAATATTTAAAAAATGTGGAAGTTAGAAGAAAAAAATAGTCTTGCAGTTAAAAAGACATCACTGAATTGACAATCTTTTTTAATTTTAATATGGTCTCAATATCACTTTCTAGTAATCAAAGTTACTGTTGGAACACATGAAGTTTACAAATTTTTAAAAAAAAGAGAGAGAAGATCGTCAAAAGATAATTTTAAATATTAATTAAAGATCAGAAGATTTTCGTCGATTCAAGTTCAAAATATTTGGTTGCATAACGCATACTCAAAATCATTTTTGACTACACGCATAAGGCATATCCTTCTGTAGAAGAAGACGAGGATATTGAAAGTAAAATATTCCCAATTTTTCAAATTGTCAACTGACATCATTGAATTGACAATCTTTTTTAATTTTAATATGGTGTGAATATCACTTTCTAGTAATCAAAGTTACTGTTGGAAAACATTAAGTTTACAAATTTTTTAAAAAAAGAGAGAGAAGATCGTCAAAAGATAATTTTAAATATAATTAAAGATCAGAAGATTTTCGTCGTATCTGTTCAAAATATTTGGTTGTATAACGCATACTAAAACGTTTTGACTACACGCATAAGGCATATCCTTCTGTAGAAGAAGACGAGGATATTGAAAGTAAAATATTCCCAATTTTTCAAATTGTCAACTGACACTTGAATTGACAATCTTTTTTAATTTTAATATGGTCTCAATATCACTTTCTAGTAATCAAAGTTACTGTTGGAACACATTAAATTTACAAATTCTTTTAAAAAAAAAGAGAGAGAAGATCGTCAAAAGATAATTTTAGATATTAATTAAATATCAGAAGATTTTTAACGATTCAAGTTGAAAACATTTGGTTGCATAACGCATACTCAAAATCATTTTTGACTACACGCATAAGGTATATCCTTTTGTGGAAGAAGACGAGAATATTGGAGGTAAAATGTTCCCAATTTTTCAAATTGTCAAGTTGACACAATTGCGTAGATCGTACGTATGAAGTAGCTACCGACCAAAAGCTTCTTCCGAATCAAACAAATGAAACACGTTTTTTACATCTTAACTTTTCAGTTTAAATGGATTTAACAACGGCGGTACTTTTTAACATAAGGAATCAGCAAATAGATATCAAGAGAAAGTAGTTTAATTCGACGTTTTAAAATTACTGCCTTAGCGTTAATCAGGAAATGCTACGAATTTGGGCCGAAACCCTACAACTCGGGAATTAAGGAGTGTCATTAATTAAGATTAGTGAATCTGATCCGAGTTAATTATTTATGGTTGGTTGCGTAGGTCTCATAGCTATTTGCAAATCGCAGCAAAATTATCAGTAAGACTTCCACAAAATTGATATTCTAGTTACCTATCTCATTGAACTTTAAGTTTCGGAAATTGTATGCTTTCAAAATTAGCTCAAAGTTAAAACTGTCCAAACCTGTCTCACATAACAATTTAAAAATTATAATAACATAAACATAAATATATGAAATAGTTATATGAACTATTATTTCCATTAACAACTGAAATTCAAGTAATCTAACAACAGGTGAAAATAGTAACCAATATCCTTAATAAAAAGAGCAAATTCATGCAAAAAAATGCTATCATTGGTTCGTGTGTGCAATGTGTTTGAATTTCATGTTAGAAAACAGGAATGGCGTTGAGTTTTTCTGACAAGCACCGACTGACAAAGTGAGGGGACGAGTGTAATGAAGATCTGGTCCACATTTTCGCTGTGATTTTATTTATCAACTATATTGAATACCAGATACAAAATTTTTTCCCCTGATGGGTGGCTCACCCCGCCCCAAGTGGTCCCTCTCTTTTGGCGCCACCCCTGATAAGAAAGTTTCTGTTATGTCTTTTTCTCAATTCTTATCAATTGCAATCAAATTTGACAGAATGAAAGACTAAGAAATATATCATTACACCCAGTTAAAAAAATTCTAAATATGATTGTAATGTATTGAAGAATAGTTGATGTGACTTAATAAAAATTTAGTTTAAATCAGTTATCAGTGGTGAATCCAGGGGGGGTTATCGGGCTACAAATTTCCAGAGCCAAGCCAGAATTTCATTATTATTTAAAATAATTAGCAACTGTTTTCTTAATTCCCTTTAAAAAAATAATAAATATTGCTCTCAACATTGCTTTCTTGGCTTGACAGGCTCGAAATTTTCCTATTTTTTTGTAGTCATTCCATTTGTACTTGTAGTTTTGACGCTGTCGAAGACATTTTTGGCTAGTTAATTTCATTGTAATTTTATTAAATTATAGAAAGTATTGTAGTGTTTTATGATTCTTATTGTCAGGTCTGTAGTTAGCATTTTGGTCACTTTAGCCTTGAGGTTTCACATCTGTCACGACGATACAAAAATTTTTTAGACTAGCCTCTCAGACACGAATCCTAGATTCTGCCAATGGTTATTCTAGAATGAATCTCTATATTTTAAATGAAAGTTGATTAATTCTGCTGAACTTTTCCAGGCTAATAAATAAATTCAAGATTTTCACTGAGGGCCGTTCAAATATTACATGGGCATGTTTTGTATTTTTGACCCCTCCCCTTTGTCAGCAAAAAATAAGCAAATCGCAAACCCCTCTTTTAATTACGTAAGCAAACTGCAACCTCCTGTTCTTTTTTTTTTTTTTCACAAAACGTATACCAGTAATAATCTAAAAAATTTTGTGGACTTGACCAAATAAAACTCTTAACTGGCTTAAATTTAAAAAAATGTAAGTTTAATTTCAATTTTGCTTACAAAAATCGTTTAATTTTCTTTTGCCAAATTTAACTTTTTTTTCAAATTTAATTTTTGCTAAGTTATTTGTGTGTTACAAGATGAAATAAAGGGTTTTAATGTCTTATGTAAGCATCATCATATCTCCCCTCCCCTTGTCAGCAAAAAAATAAGCAACTCAACCCTCCCCCCCCCCCCTTTGGGTGCTTACGTATATTTGAACGGGTTCCTGGAAAGGATGGGCAACGCATGCTGTCCATCAAGAATGGATGCATATTTCTCCCTTGAGCGTGTATAAACAAATGGTAGATAAATGCAGATATTAAAAATGCAAATAATGTTTAAATTTAACATGAATAGGAACATTCATGCTTAAAAATAATCCTCATAAATACGACCCATTTTCATAGCAGAATGAACAAGTGTCTCCAATTTTGATGCAAGAACCACACGCCCACTATTAGGGGAACAGTGGATATATGGACGAGTTTTCTCGTTTGTTTACTAACATTAAAAACCCGGACTTTATCTACAGTATGTTGACTCGCTTTGAAGATTCCCATTGATCTTAGCATAAGCAATTCCCGGAATTGCGCAGTCCTGGTACTTAAATGTAAACAAACAAAAGCAGAAAACCTGTCCATAGGCTACTTAAAGTTAATTTACTATGTATATTTAGCTGAATGAGCTATAACTGTTCTAAACCTTCTTTTGAACATTTTCTCGTGTTGATTATATTAAACAAATCTATCCAAGCTTAATAAACATAGTCGGGACCACTATTCCAATGTCTCCAATTTTACGTACACGCCCACTATTAGAATAGTGATATGGACGAGTTTTCTCGTTTGTTTACTAACATTAAAAACCCGGACTTTATCTGCTGGTATGTTGGACTTCCGCTTTGAAGATTCCATTGACTTAGCATTACACCGGAATTGCGTAGTCCCAGTACTTAAATGTAAACAAACAAAGCAGAAAAAACTCGACCATAGGCCAATTTAAAGAAAATTTACTATAAAGTTTATATTTTTAGCTGGAATGAGCTATAACTGTTCAAAACCTTTCTTTGAACATTTTTCTTCGTGTTGATTATATTAAACAAATTTATCCAAGCTATTCAAATTACAGTCGGATCACTATTTAACGAAGTCGCTAAATCCCGCAAAAAAGTTCGTTATATGGAAAATTCGTTAAATAGACATTCACCTTTTAAAATGCTTTAGACTACACAAAACAGATTTTAAATTCATAAACACTAAATATTAATAATAAAAAAAGTAATTAATCACTCCTTTATTTTTTAAATTAATATCCATTTGATTTATATATCTTACCCATCAAAAAGAAATCTACAAGGAAAACCAGAATAAAACAAAACATTGCCCGGGAATACACAGTATTTTCAATTTTAAAAAATAATTTTATATTAAAGTTAATGAATTTTAATGACATCATCGCATTTATTTCAACGAGTAATTTTAAGCATACTTTACCACATGCGTCCTTAGATTTAATTACTGATAAAGTTCGAGGATAAGGGGAAAGCTCCATTGAGGGTGAAAGGGGGATATTGAAAGTTTTTCTAGTGAAGTGGACAGTGTGTGTGGGGGGGAGGGGAGTAAAGGTTGCACCTCCTGGATGAAATGAAAAGAATGACTGCGATTTTACTACTCTCAATGAGTTAGGAGACTGGTAAACCCAGTTCAAGGTCATGGATCACCACAAAATGTGTTAAAAGAAAGAACAAGTTAGGCCCCTTTCACATTATACGGTTTAACCGTTCCGGCGCAAAGTTGTTTATTTTTTTTGCCGTGCCATGTTTGCTTTCACACTTGACGATTTGCGCCGTCAGTATTTGAGTGCGGTTTCTAATTTCATAGCTGTTTCAGTGTGGATCGGAAGCAAATAGCAGCAATATGGTCTTGTAGCCATCAATAAAAAAAACGAGACTATAATCACCTCACTTTTGGAAGAAAAACGTGCAGATGAATGTCGGAATGTCTGTAGCATCTTTTGTTGAATTCCACAATCGAATAAAAAATTATACTCTGCAGCAAAATACTAACATTTTGAACTGCATTCAACCGACAAAAATGGTAGCTGTGACTCTGAAGTAACTGCGCTGCCTGTTAAATCATAGGTAGGGATGAAACGTCCACCCTCTGCTGTGAGACGAAAGTTTGGAGAGGGGGTGCCAGCTCAGGTGTCGTCCTAGTCATGTGACAGCGGTTCAAAATGACGAGGTCCGTCCTAAAATAGCCCTCGTGTTGCTTCAAAACGGGACGTTAATATAACTAAACAAAATCGCCAGTAACTGACACTTTTTTTAAAATCTTAATCGTTTGTGTTTAAAACATAAAGTGTTATAGGACCTTTTAACAACGAAA
This sequence comes from Araneus ventricosus, assembly GCA_013235015.1. Classification (NCBI taxonomy): domain Eukaryota; kingdom Metazoa; phylum Arthropoda; class Arachnida; order Araneae; family Araneidae; genus Araneus; species Araneus ventricosus. Next base: position 87,456 of record BGPR01004772.1, read on the forward strand.
AAGCAATAGCGAAAGTGCGACTGTTTATTACTTAGCAAAAACTTATAGATTTTGTTTTTACCATAATTACATAAAATAAGTTCCTCCCTAGATATGGATTTTAAGGTTAGTGTAATAATTTTAAGCATTGCAAATGTATATTAATAACATATTACGTAAATCGATTATACATAAGTTGTGGAACATTGATTTCATTTGCCCGCAGGATTTAAAAAAAGCTAAACAACCCATTGCAAACAAATGTTATGAAAATTCCCTTCGACATATCACAGCTTTAAAATCATTTAACATGGTAAATAATCAGATATGCTTTAATCACTTTTTATGACGTTAAAATAGTATACCTTTTTCTTGAAAATTATATGCAAGATACCACGCATTGAAAAAAACTATAACGCAATGTTTTGATTTTGTATGTTTTTTCATTGTGGTTATATAAGCATAGCAGGGAAATTTCTGTGTGTTTGATGAACAATATTTTAAAAATCCTGTCTATAAGTATTTAAAGTATAAATCACTCACCAAACATCTCTTTATATTGAGATGGGTTTTGACTATATCTTCTCAATTATTTAAAGTACACTCATGTGCAATATCATGACATATTCATGATTTAAATTTTCAAATCAAATCATAAAAAAATCGGAAACTTTAATGGAATCTCTGTAAAGAGTTCAAAATACTGAAGAATTCTATAAGACTGTCGGAATTACTTATGAAAGGGTAAAAGTTTCCTGAAATTGCGACTTCAGAAATAAAACATATGTTGTTATCTTAGAATTCAGTCATGATTATTAGACACTGCTATCCAGATTTTTATTAATTTTCAAGAAATAGTATAATCGTTTCCAATACCTTATACATGGCCGTCTTATCCAATGGGCAAATTAGGCAGAAGAACAGTGCGCTATTGAGCCAAGGGATCATAAAAACTTTCTATACTGATTTTGAACCAAAAATATTTATTTAATTGTAATTTTAAATATGTTATACAATTTTATATGTTATAATATGGTATAGAACCTAGTTAATAAAATAACCTAGGAGAATATAATGTTATCAAAACATTATAATGCTCCTGAATTATTTTTTTAGCTAGATATTTTGTTTGGGCGGCAAGCACTGTAAAATCTTAAGACGGCCCTGATCTTACACAATATAAAAATTAGTCAGCATTCGCATATTTCGAAATAAAATAAAACAGCTAAATTTTAAATAGGAAAAAAATAACGAAAACATTAAAAAATTACACAGTCAACACTCAAATTAAACGAAAGTGCGTTCTATAATAACAATGAAATCATTTAAAAATGACAAAGACAATAGTAAAATTAAATTTTGAAGCATTCTATAAAAATATTGGAATCATTAATTAGCTGCAAAAGCTCAGAGAAGGCAAAAAGAACAAGTGACCTTGTGAAGGTGACGGACGGCAGCCGGATGAAATTCGTGCAGTGTGAAAGCCTCAGCATATTTTCATACATTACTACTAAGACGAAGTCGTAACGGCGCCGTTTTTTCCAGTCGCGCACGCGGCTGGTTTAAACCCCAACAAACGGACTCAAACCGCGATCGGCTAATGTGAAAGCTCCCACTCATTTCTTCAGTTTACCACCAAGAGGCGGCCTAATGCATTCTTGCCGTAACGGTTCAACCGTATAATGTGAAAGAGGCCTTAGAAATGTTCAGAAATATTTTGAGAAATAGGGAGAAAAAAAAAATATTGGATCACAGTAAAAAGTTCGTTAAATAGAGAATGCACTTCGCTATTTGGAGGTTATTTTACTAAGAAATTCTCAAAATGTTCTTGGTTCCAAGGAAAAGTTCGCAAAATAGAGGTTCGTTAAATAGAGGTCCGACTGTATCTATATAATAAGCTATCTATATGGCTTGTAGTATGTTTGAGTCGTCCTTTTCACATGCACACAGACAAGCACTCAGATATAATTCCAAAACGTTTTTACCGAATTCAGAGGTATCCAAAAACATCGAACTTCATTAAAATATCGGGGTTGTATTTTTTGACAGCTACAGTATTTTCTCCAAATATTAATAGAGTGCGATAAAGTAAAAACTACGCAGATGCAAAAGAGATCATGTATTTAAAGCAGAGAAAATCTTATCTTAAATCATGCAATCGTCTGGTTAAGGGATGAAAGAAGTTCTCGCGGAGAGAGAAGTGTGAAAATGTGCGGAACTGTAACGTACTGGTCGTTTGAATATTTTTCTTTTCACACCTCTTTCCGTTTCGCTAATGAAGAGCACTTTGATTGGCACTGAAAGTCGATAAGAAGGTTGCCTGCAAACCGCGATAACGGCAGATAAAAGTTCACGCGTGTGAAGCGCACCCGCCGATAAGAGAGTGGAGTTTGCAAACTCAGGTTTTCGATGTTATCAGGTGTCAAACGCGAACGATAATGTCACTTCGTTCCGGAGAATGGAGCGGGGCGATAATATTTGGGTTGCCAGGCATTCGGCGGTAAACAGCTGGAGAGGTGTCATAATCTTTTCCGGAAGAAGAGCTTATGCCAATCAGAAAAGAGACGAGGGTTATCTTTGAGTACCTTTCAGAAATATTTATCTCGAGAAGCTTAAAGTTTTTCCCTTTCATGTGATTCCTGCTGGATCTTTCATGGAGTCCATTTGCGTCCTTTCACATGATTATCCTGAAGGATCTTTAATGGAATCAACTCACATCCTTTCATTTATCCTTGCAGGATCTTTAACGGAGTCAATTCACGTGTATTACCTGCAAGAGTCTTTAGCTGAAGTCAACTCAGGTCTTTTTTGATTAGTACCGTGCCACACGGGATCTTCAATGGAGTCAACTCACGTCTTTTCATGCGATTACCTTGTAATATCTGTAATGAAGTCCATTCACGTCCTTTCATGTGATTACCTTGAAGTCAGTCCACATGTTCCTTTACGCTTTTCATCCTGCAGGATCTCTAATGAGAATCACTCAGTTCTTTCACGTAATTACCCATAGCGCGGATCTTTATGAGTCACTCGCGTTCTTTCTGTATTACCTTGAGGATCTTTAATAGATCCAAGTCCACGTCTTTCACATGATTATCCTGAAGGATCTTTAATGGAATCAACTCGCGCATCCCTTTCAGTGAGTGCTTTTGCAGGATCTTTAACGGAGTCAATTCACGTGATTACTCTGCAGGATCTTTAACGGAGTCAACTCCGCCTTTTCGTATGATTACCTACACAGGATCTTTAATGCAGGTCAGCTCGCGTCTTTTCTTGTGATTACCTTGTAGATTGCTGTGAAATCCCATTCGTCCCTTTCACGTGATTATCCTGCAGGATCTCTTATGAAGTCAACTCACGTCCTTTCACGTAATTATCCTGTCTGCGGGATCTTTAATGGAGTCAACTCGCGTCCTTTCATGATTACTGTAGCCAGGATCTTTAGCCTGCGGTCCATTCACGTCCAGCTAGCATGGCTACCCTGCAGGATCTTTATTAGGTCAACTCGTCCTTTCGCCAAGTTACCCTGCGGATCTTGTAAAGTCCTTTTCCGTACGTTTATCCTGTAGGATCTTTAATGGAGTCAATTCACTTGATGTCATAGTCACATGACAAAACTCACTGGACGGACATGTCATCTAGCATTTGATGGAACGTTTTCTGTCGCTTTTCCCCTGCAAGATTAGCAATGAATTCCAAAATTAAATTGGAGTGACGCATTTGACACACGCATTACGTGGGCATGAATTGGCTGCATTCAACCTATTTTAAATTGGAGCAAAAGTTGCAATTCTCCTGTAAACTTCTGACGATATCTTGGATACGGATATTGGCAAATTATTATTCAGATTTTTTGGGGGTTGGGGGGTGAACGAGGGGACGAAAAAATTTCGCATAAAATAAGAAAAGGGATGCTGTGCTGCTTTTCTTAAACTTATATTATCATATTTGTACGCATAGTATTTCAAAGTTAATTATTGATATTTTTCAGTTTTTTAGATTTTTAAAATCTAGTGTATTACGGATTTTTCAAGCTCATTAATTTTTGCTCTCCTGAAACATGTTTTTATTATTTTTTATGAGATACAGTTATCACCGTTCTCATTTATACGACGTTTACATATATACGTCGTTTTTATCAAAGTCCTGATTCATTCGTATCCATTATAATGATAAAATATCATTTATACGACATAGCTTCGGTATACATTCATAGTATATTAATTTCGATTACCCAGTATCGACTACATTTTTTGCAATTGATGAATTATTAGAAGACAAAATTACGAGTAAGAACGATAATTAAGAAGTTGTCCCACCTTTAGGTAAGGCCTGAAATACAAATCCATTACAAAACTTCAGACTTATTTCTTTTGTAGAAAGATAAAGTGAAAGAAACATTCAATAAGTTAATTCAAATTTCTGTGCCGGACTCAAAAGACAAATCAACTGTGAACTGACGATTGTAGATTTTTTTCTTCAATTAAGCACTTCCTACATACAATAATTCATTCCTATCCATTATAATGATAAAATATTTCGTATATAAGACGCAAAGCTTCGATTATACGACTTATTTCCAAGCACCCTTTCTGAAATGCGAAGATTTCCCTCTTTATAGTATGTGAACTGGAATGCCGATACCATGACTTCGAAATTTTTTACAATTGATGAATTAATAGAAGACAAATTGTCTCGTGCTAATTTAAGCGATGATTAAGAAGTTGTCCCACCTTCCATTAAAGACGCAATGGAAATCCAGTGAAACTTCGAACTATTTCTTTTGTGAAAAGAATAGTGAAGAAACATTCAACTAAGTTAATTCGATTCATAATGCCGGACTCACATATAATCAGCACAGCAGACGACGATTGTAGATTTTTATTAATTAAACGCCTACTCCACATGCAATAAATCATATAAAATAAGAAACGCATAATTAGTACTGAAGATATGTAATAAAGATCCGACTTTTTTCACTTATAATAACAAAATTAACACAGTCATTGTATTTATTGCGTGTCCGGATTTCAACTGAAAAGAATATGGTAACCCTAAGTAATCCTCGCGCGTTAAATATCACCCATCTAGCTCGTTGTGTTTGTTGGCGCATGCTCCATGCATTGTGTAGACGGCGCTACTATCGATGTCTAACTTTCCAGTGAAAAACATCTTTGGAGTTGAAATCATCAGTGTCATCTGTAGCTGATCGAAATATAAGCTAGTACTAGTCTATCTGTGTGTATTGGATATTCTTTTTATCTTGAAGCATGTGAAGATTGCGAAAGCTAGTAGCCTGGCTTTTTACTTTCTCGTATACGAAGTATACAAAGAGAAAGTACTGTAATCGTCAAAAAATTCGAACTCGAGATTTTGACGAATCTCCACGTTTTAGACCTCCCTGAGTCCGAAAAACACAATTTTGGAATTATGGCTGTCTGTATGCTGTAGTGTTAAGTTAAGTGTCTGTCTGTATGTCTGTGTGTCTGTGAACTCGATAACTCGAAAACTATGATAGCTACGTGGATGAAATTTGGTATGTGTTCTTTAAACATAATTTGTATGTTTCTGTCAAATTTTGGACAAAATCCGTCAACGGGAAATCTGTCTGTCTGTCTGTATGTCCGAAGTCATGTTAACACTATAACTCAAAAACTTGAATAGCTAGATGGATAAAATTTGGTACACAGTTTTATCGTCATGAATGTAAGTTCGTATAAAATTTTGTGCCAAATCCGTCAAAGGGTTGACTGTCTGACGGTCTGTATAATTTGCCATTGAAACGAATCCGCCATCTCCACGCGCATGCGTACGGAAACAATCGTCTGTGCTCGCGAAAGGAGTGAATTACGTCAGTTTGTCCTTGAGACGGCAAGAGTGAAGCCTAGCAGTGTGCGATAGATGCGTTTTAATCGGTACGCATCTCTTTGAATTCTTTACCTAGATATTTTTCAAGCACTATAATGAAAAACCTTCTGATAGTCATTGGATTCTGGATAACAGTAGGTTCGAATTTTTTTAGCCACGCGGGGGAAGGGGAAGCGGCACCTTTTGGGGGAAGTATACGAGAAAGTTTAGGGGAGAACACTCCCGCTGGTTGTCAGTAGTTGGATTATATCTGTGATGAGCAAGAACTTTCACAGTTCACGAAGAGGAATTATTGCAGATTAGCTGTGTTTTCGAATTATTGAATCATATGGTCTATATCACCCACGAATAGATAAATTAGATACAAACATATTTGTCTACCCTCACCCACGAGTAGACAAATGTGTTCACACACACGCACTCACCGATTTTTCTTTTCTTTTCTTTTCTTTTTCGATAGATCTAAAACGCCAATATTCATTAAATACTTGAAGTGACATTTACAGATCTTTTTCTAGGTGAATTTTTGTATACTTAGAACATTAAAAGAATTCTGCAAGCAGCAGATCGATTTTGTTTATTTCTGTGAACAGCTTTGATGTGATTTAAAATTCACATTAAAAAAAAGTCCTTTCAGTGAACGGTGCTGAGAAGCCCAATGGATGGCAGGATTTGGAAAGTGTACCCAGAAATTATTTTAAAGCTGAAGAGTTCTTTACAGCCTTGACATTTTCATAAAGTGTTCAACAATACGCAAAATATTCAAATATGGAAGCATTGTTTAAAAATTCATTCTGTAGTTAACGAACTAAAATGAATTCGAGATATTAAATTTAATCAAAATAACTGAATAAACAATGATTCAATCCCTCAATTAAAGAATTCTTCTGAGCAGAAAAAAATTACGTTCTGTATTCTCCTAAACACAGTGAAAGTGAAAATATGTTCTACTCATAATTGTTTCTTATTATTTTGAAATCAAAATAACAGGTCAAAGTCCTTTGCTACATCTGTATTTTGGTCTTTATTTATTATTTGTGACATATTCCTCCGAAGACCTTTGCATAAATAAAATAAAAAAGGACTTTTTATTCTCTCAATAGTGCACTGATCCAGTGGGGAGTCTTTTATTGGGCAACTATTTCTATATAAGATATGAGGGGAATCTGCATTTGCAAAAACATCCGCCATGGGCATACGAATGAAATATATCTGCAAAAAAATGACGCCAACCCACGCCAAGAATAAAAAAGTCCTTTAGAATTGTGTGTCAGAGTTCATACCGAGACGACCTTTAGTACGATTGTATCGATTGATCCATTGAAAACGATTTATTTATTCCTTTTAAAAGCAACCTCCCCACCATCCTGATGAGGAGGTGGAGGTCGCAGGGTAGAATGAAAAAGAGGGAGAGAGGAGAATATTCAGAATGTTTTTCACCCCTCAGACTTTTTTCCCCCCGACTTGGAAGAGATTTCGTACAGAAAGCGCGCGATTCACTCTTGTTCTGTAATCGAATCCGTCTGGGAAGTTTTTCCCTAAAAGTAGGGAAAATTCTCTTACCGTAGAAAGGCTGTGTTTTGCGTTGTCTGGCAATTGTTGGTAATTTCTTAAAATAAGGGTTATTCTGTTTTTATTTATTTCTTAGCTATTTTTAGTATACTTTGAAAAATACTCACTATAGGACCGCGAATGTATTTTTTTTTTCACAATTTCGTGATGATTTAAAACGAACACACAGAAAACTTCACTGGAACATGAATTAACACTCTCGTAGTATTTTGCCTTAGTTGGACGTTTTCATCTCCGCGTATAATTTATCAAAGGGCCGGGAGAAAAATATCAGTTTTCCTAAATAACTTTGCAATTTTCACTATAAAAATAATGCAAATGAAATATTTGATCATGAGTAATCAAATTCCTATCCAGTTATATTTCGATTCAAAGAAATATTAGTAGAATAATGAATTCTTAATTGCATGCAGTAGCAATTCAGAAGACTTCCTTGCCTTTTTTTTTGCCATCAAAGAAATATTTATTTACTTTCTCGTATGCGAAGAATGCATCTACAAAGTACCGTAATTGTCAAAAAATTCTAACGAAAAGATTCTGACGTTTAGGACCTCCTTGAGTTCGAAAAAATTATTTTCAGAATTATGTCTGTTTCTCTATATATATTAGCAATATAACTCTCAAAGCCATGAGATAGATGGATGAAATTTGGTGTGTTGTCCATGTATCAAAATTGTGGACCCGTAGCATATTTTAAACCAAGTCCGACAAAGGGAAAAAGAACTTTTTCTAAATGCATCTTCGATTTTCTTCTCAGCTTTGTAAAATTACGCAAAAATATTTCATATTTGCAAATATTTTTTAATATAATTCTGTTTTGAATAGAGCTTTGAGAGCGCTATCAGAAAAAGTAGGTATGTGTAAATAATAATAAATAATTTTATGTTGAGGGATATGTGCATTTACTAGTGATATCGATGCGAGAGTCTGCAGAAGAGAAATGAAGATATTTTTGAATCAAGCACGCATGCGCAACATTTTTTTGTTTTGTCTGAATGAACAGAATTTTTTTTTTTATTTCAGTTGCTTGTTGCGTAAATAGCACAATAGTTGTATAATATATTATGGCAATCGGTCGAGGATTTTGATATTATGAGGCCACAGGCGCAAAATTGTTTTGAGGCCCCTTACCTAACCAATGTCGTAAATTCGCAATCGACTTAACATTGCGATATCCGTCGAATAGATTTTGAGGCCCCCTCAGGGTCTCGTGGCACGAGGCGAGCGCTTGTGCGGAAAACCGCCCTGGCGGCAATAAAAAATTATAAAAATCTGACCAGAATTTATTTTTATCAGCTACACGGTGTTGAAGCACTCTTTAATCGAATTTTGAAACAAGATTCTGGAATTTGGCCATGGAAAGTTCAAATTTTTGGACAAGTTTCAAAAACAAAATCAATAACGGCGGGAAAACGAAATCTGTAAACTAATCGAGAATCGCAATCTCAACCTCTTAACTTATATTATTCTGCGATTGGTAGGGCCGTCTTAAAAAATTTGAGCCCCCTGGGCTAGGGTTATTTGGCGCCCCATCAGAATCTTAACTAAGAATTTGAATCCTATTGTCGAACGAAAATAACCTGCCTAATAAAATGATTAAGTCGAAAAAAGGGAAGAAAAAGCCACCTGTTCTCTGATTAACACCTTAAAATTTGGAAAATCGAAGCCTCCTCGGATTTAAAATTATAATTAAATAAAATTTTGGTTTCAAAATTAAAATAAATTCAGCATAGTAAATTTGTAGATGCCTTTGGATCAATGGCGCCCCTGGGCTACAGCTCAGTTAGACCATTGGATAAGTGGCGCCCCATCAGAATCTTAACTAGGAATTTGAGCGCCTATTGTCGAAAGAAAATAACCTGCCTAATAAAATAATTAATTAGAAATAAAGGGAAAAAAGTCACCTGTTCTCTGATTAATACCTTAAAAATAGCAAATCGGAACCTCCTCGTATTTAAAATTATAATTAAATAAAATTTTGGTTTCAAATTAAAACGAATTCAGCATAGTAAATTTGTAGATGCCTTTGGATCAATGGCGCCCCTGGATAATAAGGCCAGTTAGCTTATCGTATAAGACGGCCTTGGCGATTGGCATTCGCCAAATCATCGTTTTGCACATTTCAAAAAATGTTTTCTTAATTTCTTTCAGCCCTAACAAAATGCCAAGAATAAAAAGAATCTTAAGTTATTTGATATTACCCTTTCTATTCGAATTTAGTCGCTGTCATTTTTTTTCGCCATATTGATGTTTTTCGGTGATAACTTTAGATACTAATATCCGCAGAAAAGCGCTTTTATGCCATCTTATAAACCAAAAACATTATCTATTTAGTGATGCCAGTTTGATTGAAATGTTGCTTTTCTTTGACTTCCACGATTTCTTAAACATTTATTTTTAATTTTAATCACGATAACGTTCACATTTATGGATGTATTTTAATTACAGTAGGACTGATCGCTATATAAATATTTATACTATATTATTGACATTGTTATAAGGGAGTGTACCAAAAAGTAGCAGGAAAAACATTCCAGAATTTTTAATAAGGCATGAAAATGACGAATGAATTTAAAATTTCCCGATTAATTACAGCCACAACTTCAGCTATCATAAAATTGATATTAGTTAGTTTGTTTGTTTTTTCCAAATTCGCATTTAAAAATCTCATACATTTATTTTGTTTTGAATGCTAATTCGGTATAACAATCCCAGCCCGATCTTTTACTAACCCTCGAACCTAAACAAAAAAACAAATAAATAAATAAATAAGACATTCAATTGATGCAGTTCGCTAACAGCAATTTCAACCCGCTTCCACATAGCTGAGATCCCTCCGAATTTATATCACCCGAGCGGATGTCAGTGGCGTATAAATTTCTCCGCGCCACTGCATTACAAGTCCCATTCCGTCCGCCGGAAAGTCCCACATTCCAATTTTAGAACACACGTACCCGAATTCCTCGCGCTCCGAAATTGGTGGCCAATAAATTTCGATCCGCCATTGAGCTGCGTCGGAAATCGGGCAGCAATGTCGAATGACGCCGGCGACGCACGTGAGTTTACTGCCTTCCCGGCCGTTTATTTGAATTGACGAGCAGGACTGCCAGATACGAAGGACAAAATAAGGCCAAATTTCGATTGCTAACTTAAAACATAGAAACTTTGATCAGAAAAAGGAGATTTCCCTAAAGCAAAATCCCAAGAAAATTGCTTACGTATAATAAAAGAACCAGTTTGCTAACTTAAAACATAGAAACTTTGATCAGAAAAAGATTTCCCTAAAGCAAAATTCCAAGAAAATTGCTTACGTATAATAAAAGAAGCAGTGGCGAATCCAGGGGATGTCTATCGGGCTGCCGCCCCCCCCCCCCCAGGGCTAGACCAGAATTCTTTATTTTATTTTAAATCACCACAGCTATTTTTTCTTAATCTCCCTTTAAAAAAAGTGAAAATATTTCTTCCTGGTTTTTGACAGGCTCGAAAGATGTGAAAAAAAATATGCTACATTCCGCACAAGTGCAGTAAAAAATTATTTACTACAAATGCTTATATTTCCTGTAATATTGAAATGTTTTTATTCAAATTTTAATACAATGCTTCTTTTACATATTGCCAAGAATTCCGCACAATTTGGTGGAAAACTCTGCATGTTATAAGCAAAAAACATGCGGGAAAATTTGGGATTTTTTAAGAAAACCTTTATATCTTCCCGAATATTTGTGCTGTGTTTACGAAAATGCATGTAAATATTATGCACATCAAACATAACCATTTATAAAAGTTACATCTCGTTATCAGCTTTCTGTGAAACAAGATGGGTCAAACTCTGTTTTCGCCTTCATCCCTTTCTGGTGGCCACCCTAATTGCCCTCGTGACCGAATCTTAACTGTAAAATGTGAGTTACGACGATAGTATGTCCTACGATTCTCCGCAACTGCTTGCGAATCATAGTACGTATTCATATTAAATCCGACTGTGTTCGGAGACATTTTTTTGAAAAATAACTTATATATATTTTTTAATGTTATTTTTCAACTGCATATGTTTTAAAACTATGGAAATATTGTAAAATTACGCTTGCAAAATAATATTTTTTTAAAAAACGCAGAAATTTGAAGAAAAATGACTAAAATATTGGCCTTACGCTAACAGCCATAGACAAAATCATGTTCTAAATATACATAAATCCTTGTAGGAGTACATTTTTATGACAGTTATCTGTGTTATGCTCTAAAATATTTCTTGTACTTCAAAGTAGTTTTGAGATAGAGCTGAACATAGTTACTAAACTGGTAATTTTTTATAAAAGACGCTTTTCGTTTATATTTAAGCACTTAAAAATAATACTTGATTTAAAAATTGACCTTAGTTTTTAGAGGAAAACATCAAGCATATTTACAGAAAACAATCTCAGAAAATTTCATATCAATACTTGAATAACTGTTTGAAAAATCATTGTTACGGTCGACAGTTTTCCTCAAAAATATCATTTCTCAGAAAACACATCTAAAGTTTTCATGCAACATAAAATAAGGCTCACAGTTCGGTAATAAAAGAGTTGTAACTCCATTCGTAATTCACGTAGAGTAACCAGCGAGAGTGGCCTGCCCTAAACTTTCTCGTACACTTTTCAAACATTTGTCATTTCCCTTCCCCCTGCGTTGATAAAAAGTTCGAACCAACTATAACCCAGAATGCAATGACTATCAGAAGGTTTTTCATTGTTGATTACAGTGATAGTAAAATATTGAGGTGAAGAATCATATTCAAAAAGATACGTATGTATTAAAACTTCGCAATATTAATTTTTTTATCAAACTCGAGCAATGTAAGTTCCGCATGCGGAGAAGAAAACAGGAGAATAGCTTGCTCGCTGAATAGCTTGCGCATGCGCAGACATTGCTTCCTATACGCAAGTAAAACGAGACGCCCTAAATGTTTGCTTCCTTACAAAATCTCGCCGCCAGAATTGGTTTTTGGCAAACTCGGAGTAACCCTTCTTTGCACAGGCATTTACGCATGCGCATGAAGTTCAACAAGTATGCTATTATACAGACCGACAGACAGTCAGCCCGTTGACGGATTTTGCCCACAATTTTATACGGACCTACATTCATGACGATAAAACTGTGTACCAAATTTTATCCATCTGGCTTTTCAAGTTTTTGAGTTATAGCGTTCGGGTTGACTTCGAACATACGACAGACAGACTTCCGTTGACGGATTTTGTCCAAAAGTTGATAGAAACCTACAAATTGTGTTTAACCACATACCAAATTTCATCCCCGTAATCAATAGTTTTCGAGTTTCGTGTCTACAGACAGAACACACACGCACACACAGACAGACAGACAGACATAATTCCAAAATTATGTTTTTCGGACTCAGGGAGATCTTAAACGTGTAGATTCGTCGAAATCTCGAGTTCGAATTTTTTTGACGATTCAATATTTTCTCTTTGTATACTCTGATACGAGAAAGAAAAAGTGAGACAGTTTTGGGCTGGTTAAACAGGCTACAAAATTAAGTCATAAAGGTTCTTGATAATTTCATCAAAAACGACGATTTTAAACCAGTCGGATATCTTAACCAAATTTTTCCCATCTTAAGAATTGTGCTCGACTTTTGGAAGTGAGTGCATAAGAAGTCCACGCTCCCTAAATTTGGCCTTAAGAAGGCCAATATAGCAACCCGATTCCGAATATCACGGTGCAGCACTGGAAGATGATGAGCCGATCATATTTTAGTTCCTCATTGCTCATTATTGTTCTTAGCAATGTAAAACCAGGTGTTTTATTGTTTCCACGTGTTAATTTTATAGGTTTTCTGCATTACATTGCCTTTTATTTAGGAGTCATCTATTAATTTGCCACCGTGGCCTACTTTCGAGTCGTTACTGTTTCCGAGAGGTGATTAAATATGGATCTGCAATGTTTAGAGCTCATTGGAGTTGCAAAAATAACTGTTACACGTGGCTATAAATTTGCGATTCCATGCTTTAATGGCATGATGGAGATTAAGTAGTTACTGTTGGAGGCAGTTTCATCCGGAAAAGGATCCCTGTCATGTTCTGTTTAAAATTACGTGAGGGGGGGGGTCTGTCTACGGCTGCCTGACCTTCGGGATTTTGAGGTGGTTTTCTGAATAAAAGTGCCTATTAACTTTCCTTTGGCTATTATAAATTTAAAGAGTATGAGAAAATGAATTATTTTCTGAAATTTGAGTGCTTTTTAAAACAGACCCCCATAATAAAGAAAGATGAAGAGAGTTGAAATTGGCTGGAACTGGATTCATGTAATTATGTGTCGTTGTGAATAATTATGGGCATGTTCTTTCTTTATGATATTTCTATACCCCTTTGGAAAGAAAGGAAGGGAAGCTAGATTTCTTTCTTGGGATAACTGGATTCATGTTATCATGTGTCGTTGTGAATAATGGTGGGTATGCACTTTCTTTATGATGTTTCTATACCCC
>BGPR01004773.1:2093-105497 GCA_013235015.1 Araneus ventricosus
ATAATTTCTTCTAGCCCCATACAGATTTATAACCCCATACAGATTTAAAACGAAAAACGTGGGGCGCATGCAATATTTAATAGTAAGGAGTGTAGGGAGTAGCTGTCGTTGAGAAAACTCACACAACAGTTCATATCATTTCCATTGCAATAAAATTGTTAGTGACTGAAATAAACTATTTATGCATCAATTATCTATTACATGCGCCCACGTTTTTCGTTTTAAATCTGTATGGGGCTAGAAGAAATTATTTTTTACTTTTTAGTCCGTTTTAAAAACGTGGTCTATTAAAATTTTCATTTTTTTAAATAATTATTTTCTGCTTTTTAGTCTTCTGTGTGTGAAATTTTGCAGTCGATTTTAAACATCTTGATGAGATTATGACGGAGACATGTGGCAAATTTCAGGTTTATTTCAGTTTCTCTTCACCTGATCATAAATAGAAAATTGTTATTTTCCTGAAAAAGTAAGTTATGTGACGCAGTGACCTTTGAGATATAATGAAAAACGTACTGCGCATGCGCAAAGATATGGCTAAAATATGGGGTGCTTCGATGGTCCCATGGGCCATCCTTATATCCAAGAACCAAGTCTGTAATGTTAATAGTTTTCGAGATATAATGAAAAACGTCCTGCGCATGCTCAAAGATATGGCTAAAATATGGGGGTGCTTCGAAGATCCCATGGTCCATCCATATACCCAAGAACAAAGTCTGTAATGCTAATAGTTTTCGAGATATAATGAAAAACGTACTGCGCATGCGCAAAGATATGACTAAAATATGGGGGTGCTTCGATGATCCCATGGGCCATCCATATACCCAAGAACCAAATCTGTAATGTTAATAGTTTTCGAGATATAATGAAAAACGTACTGCGCATGCGCAAAGATATGGCTAAAATATGGGGGTGCTTCGATGTTCCCATGGGCCATCCATATACCCAAGAACCAAGTCTGTAATGTTAGTAGTTTTCGAGATATAATGAAAAACGTACTGCGGATGCGTCATGCAAAATATGAAATGACAGACAAACGGACAGACAGACAGACAAGAAAGCGAATTAATAATGCATTGTCATCTAGTTCTGAACTATGTTTAAAGTTTCAAGTCTCCAGCTCATCGGGAAGTTAGTTTAAAATCAATCGCAAGATTTGTACCGAACAGACAGACAAGAAAGCGAGTTAATAAAAACGTTATAAAATAGAAGCCGGGACAGAAAACTAATGATAGATATGATATAGTTTCAAGAGCTTTTGGATTAAAATTTAAAAACTAAAGTTAATTATAACTAAAGGAAAATATCGTTCAATGTTTACTTAAAATAAGAGCCTAATTTAGTGGAAAGGTTGCCAAAATAATTCTTTATCGCTCTTTTTATCGGCATCCAAGATTTGTTTGGCTGTTAAATTTGTAACCAAACGATTTGGATAATCACTGGCGGTTAAATTCTAAATCAAACGATTTAGCTAATTACAATAGTTCCATTTTGCATTTTACTGCTTTAAGAGCTTTTTTCAACCGATTTAAAAAGAAAGGATTGCATAAACCCAATGAACACGGAATTCAACGTTTTGTTTACTAAAGAAAGAACTGATTTGAACTTGGTGCTTGATACAGTTGCCAAATAGATTTGGCATTTGCTAGAGATTCAAACAGTGTATTAAATTGAGACTTTTCCAAAATTGTTCACAGTACAGAGGAACTGATAAGGAAGGTTTATCCTTCCCTACAAGCTAATAAGAGGAATAGAAATTGTTTGTTGATTGGGTAATTTTGGCACTGACTAATGAAAGTTTAGGTCAGATAAAAAAAAAAAAAAAAAAAAAAAATGCTTCACAAATGGAGGGATGTATTACAGAATATCTATCTGTAGATACGGTAATGGGCAATAACAAGTAAAATCATATCTTGTAGAGTTCTTCAACCCCATAGAATTGTCAGGGATACCTTCCAACAAGCCGAGATTAAAATTCGGTGTGCCAGAACTATTCATACGTAACCTTGATGTACCGAGACTGCACAATGGCTTCAGCAGCGTTCAGCTTGACCCCACACGGTTAAACAGGGTTTCTATATTTTAAGTTGGCAAAAGAAAAGCTACTAGGTACCAAAGGCCAAGTGAAGAAACAGTCAAGCCTGAAAATTTCACTTCTTCACTGATTCGAATGAATCAGATGCAGTGTCTCCTAGCAAACAAAAGGAGTATTTTAATGATTTCAATGTATTTATTTGGTTTATAATTATAATGAAGTATCAATGCAAACAAAATAATGCAATATATTGTGGAAAAGGGTACTTTGTAGATCGCCACAAAGTTTCAAAGCAGTTAAATGTTCTTTTCCAAAAAGAAATACAGGTTTTGAATTATTAATTACATCCCTCTTTGAGTATTTATTTTGACCTTCATAAAATTTTTATAGAGAAATGGCTTTCAACTAATTCTAGAAGAATATTTCTGTAACGATCACATGAAATTTTGAAATCTTCAGCAAATTTTTTCTACCCCATACTATGGGTTTGGTGGAGCTCTTTGCTTCATCTTTTTGCAAAGACAGCCTTATAAAAGAGAAGATTATGAAAATAAAGGTGTTCAAGCAGATATTTCAACAAGTACGCAAGGCAATTAATCTGTAACTAGCAAGAGTGCAGCTGCGGCGCTTTTACTCATGTGCTGTGTTTATGTCAGTAACCCAGAGTTAAACAAGAGTAAAACTATAAAAATTTTGTGTGACAATGCATTAAATTGCAAAAAATTGCATCTAAATCATTTTTCGGTTTTATCAGTATTTTTAAATATTTAAATCTTCGGCACCAAAGTTTATTTAGTATCTTGTGGCATCTCTGGCAACTTTTGAAATTTTAAATGGTAATTTTTAACAGTTTTATTAAATATCTTAATTTTTCTTAATTATTTACTTTGTAATCAACTCAAATTTTATTTGTCTTAACTTTTGAAGTCTTTTCATTAAATGTTTCAACTTTATTAAATTACAAATCAAATTTATTCAACGGGACTATTTACTCGCCATCTTGGTTCGCAGATGAATTTTTGTGTGAAAAGGCTTTGGCCTCTCTGACTGGAAGCATTTTCCTTTGTGTGATTTAAATTTTGACGAGTCGCGACTTGCTAGAAGTGGTTGCACCTGCGTAGGGGCCCGAGGGCCGTTTTGGCCTCTCGGAGCTTGCCTCTGCAGAAATTTACCAATGTTTGAAAGAAGTGGTTCCAAAAACAAGCTCAAAAATGCTGCAAATGTGTTAACGAAAATCTACAAAATTTGTGAAGTAAAATCGTTTTGATAAATAATACGTAGTAAAGTAGAATTAAATTTGTTCTCCGGTGTATGCTCCAAAACGGGGCTACTAGCCTGTATCTTTGAAATGATGAGAGAACAGTTCACCTTTGTCTTGTGCCTCATCAGAACATTATGGAGATCAACGAGTATTAATTCGAGTTTGGTAATGAAGTTAACCAATGCGTCAACTATTATGCAGTGAAGAATTCTACAACTTCGCCAATCCTTCGAAATTTGTGTTTCTTGTTACGCCAAAGAACTGTATTTGCATCAAAATTTTCTCAAAGAGTATCACTGGACTGATGGTGTATTCTGAGGCAGTAGAATACTGCAAATTACGACAAGAAAATTAAAAAATGGTGTCTGATTGAACCACAAACATAAGCTCAACAATGCAGCTGCATAAAAGTATCTGTTCGTCAAAAAATAAAAACAATATGAGATATCTCTATTTTACTTAAAATTTTAGTTTTTCTTTGCATATAAGCTATTACAGAATCTGCAGTTTTCTGGTTTAATGATGTGTATATTTTTGTTTGTTTTCTTTATATTTTTAGTCACGTGCATCATCATTATTGGAAATGTCTAATTTGTGGCAGTAATTGATTTAATCTAAACTATTCTTTAATAAAAATATTTAAATTTAATATTTTAATTCTGTTTTAATTCCCCTTATTTGATCTCACAATTTGCAAGTATACTAAATGTTTAAAGCTATACTTTCATCTTTGTCCAATTAAATGTTTTTTAGGTGCCTGTGTCTGTAAAGGTAGGTACTTAATCAATTAAGTGTTGCAAAATTGCATATTATTGTATTCATATTTCAGCACCCAGTATTGGTTTAATAATTGATATATAAATCTAATTTTAACCTTTGGCACCAATCTTGAATTAAATTAATTATCTTTGAAGAATTAATGTTTATAATTAACATTAAAGATTAACACAATGGGAGTGAGAGAAGTTGATGTATGAGATTATTGGTTAATTGCTTAAAATTAAAAGCAATTCGGAGGGAAAGGTTATCGTTTTTTTTTTTTTTTCTTTGGTTCAGTCGAGCCTATGGAGAGGTTGAGTAATAATTCTTATTACTCAATACAATCCAGAGCAATGGATTTCGGTCAAGGTATTAATATCCGATACGATTACTATTGCTCCTGTGGACATTCCCAGTGCAGATTTCAGGGCAGGTATGGAGTCACGAGGTTTAAAACTTTCTGAAACGTGTGAAAGTGGATAAAAAATTGAGGTTTTATTTGGTGGAGATGTCTTTTGGCAGATAATAGATACACATCTTGCATTGAGAAAATAAATGGCACAGTGACATGCGACCCCACAATTTTTGAGTTAGAACTGAAGGGTACTCAGGGTGGTAATAGCTCTTGTTCGGCAAATTTCTTGGTGTCTGCTTCCAATGTGCAGGTGTTGTGGGATTTCAATTTCTTCGTTGACTGTCAAAAAAAATCTTAGTTGATAGTCCTATCAACTAAGATTTTTTTACAAATTCATCCACTTTGAGACCAATTATCTCAAAAACTAATAAAGCTAGAAGAAAAATAAAAGCATGCATTTGTAGGGAATTTCACGCTCTTTTATTTCTTAAATCAAACATGATTTGAAAACTGAATAGTTTTTGATATTTTCACAAAAAACTAATAAAGGGGGATGAAATCCAAGAAGGCGGCGTGAGTCTCCCACCCCCCAGGACCGGGGACTTTTAGTATGTTCGTCAGGATCCCAGCACGAACATGTATACAAATTTTCAAAACTATATGATTTAATGTTTTTTTCACCCCCATTTAGGGCCTTCGTTGACTGGACTATAAGCGTTATCTTAACATGTGTTGACACCCTGGATCTATCTCACTCTGGATTCCTTCTCTGAATTCTTCCTTTCATTGGTTTTCTTTCTCGATACATCCGGTAAACAAAGTTTTATGACTTTCGATGTATCGTATTCAACATCTGGGGAAACAAGAAAGTAAGAATGTTTTCTTTGTAGTTCTTGAGAAAATTAAGCACTTTTTTTTTTCAAAATTAAGCACTTTTAAGGTGCTTAAAAATGGTTTTCAAATTTAAGCAATTGTCATGATGCTATGCACACTGTTCATAGCAGCTTAAGCAACCTGTGTTTCATTTTTCTGGTTATTTAAATTTTAACAAATTACAAATGTTCTTCATTATATTTCTGATAGAATGTTCTCTCTAGTGATACATAGTTCTGTAGTATGTGAAAAAAATGTGGAGTTATGAGTCGCCAAACATTTCCTCAAAATTTTTCCATAATTTTGATCTTTATAGTAAGTATATCCAATTAAAATGGATTAAAAAAGGTATCTTTCTTAACAAAATTTTGCACTACCCACAAAAAAAATGTAACTTGTATAAATTTCAGTGGTCTAGCTCTTCACACATAAAGATGGTGATAGCTCACTAACAAATATTATTTGATAAAAAATAGTAAAAAAATTCCTATCTCATTCAAATTTATTACAATAGAATAAATTCTACAATTTCAAGAAATATAACTTTCATATCATTCATACATATCCCATACAATTATTCAAAATATGGAAAACGTTTGCATGTTCCACATTATACGAACATTTATGTATACATTGATATCTAAGAAAAGAAATCATAAAAGATCTATATATCATTGATAAGTAAATAAGACATCTTACTTTTTTCATCACTTTTCTTAGTTTGCATAGTCCGTGAAAGAGCTTTTTCAGACAGTTTTGCATCACTTTGATTTGCAATTAAGAGAGATTTTGACAAGGAGCTAGCTGTTCCAAACCCAGAATCAAATGAAAAGTCTTGTGTGGTGAAAGTATCTGTTCTCTCAGTCAACCAATTATAGGTACCCTGTTTCCTGAGATCTAAAATAAGAATATGACTTCAATTCCATAAATATGTAACACAGGATACAGTTGTAAATATTTATTAAAATTTTTTAAAATTGAAAGCAGGAATAAATTATTTACATGTGAATCTATACTTATAAAAGGCAATGTTTGTGTGTGCGATGTCCAGACGAAGCTATCACACTTACAGCCTTGAAATTTGGCACACAGGTAGTCTTAATGGTGACTCTATGCACCTCGAAGCCGAAATTTTAAAATTTAATCTAGAAAATTTTTTATTTAATGTTTTCTGTTGTTTTGGGTAATTTTTTGCACTAATTTCTCAATAGCTTGGTTTCGGATAACTGTACAACAAAAATAGATACACCATCGGAAAGAACACGCGATTTCCGTTGTAATGAAGTTAGTTTTTAATTTCTAACATAATTTACTGAATTTTGAAAATTTTTTTAAAAATAGTCGGTTAAGCCTAAAAAACTTTGTTTGGAATTTCAATTCCCATCCGCCGTTCTAATTTTGTTATCAATTTGAAATTTGTTGAAGTAATAAACATAACGTTTCTCCGTAATTTAAGACTAGAATGGTTAAAATTGAACAGTTGGTTGAATTTTAATATTTTTTTCTTAAGTGTTAAAAAATTTTCGTCTCAAAATTCTCTTTACGGTTCTTCAATTGGTTCTAATCAAGGTCGCATGACGTATTTTCCCAACATGCATTTCGTTGAAATCACGTGACGACATAACCCCCTTTGCTTCGTGTCGACAGATAATTCTTTTAATTTGTTTGTTTTTATACTATTTGACAGTCGAGTATACGGCTGATATATAAAAAAAGAATTTGGAAGCCTTTCTAGGAGGGCGCCAATTTTTTTTTTTTTATCTTAGCTTTTCTTGACCGAATCAAATCGGCTACAGTTCTAGACCATCTTTTGATGGCAATTTTTCCTTCTTTTTTGATTACGGATTGAAAAGAACTTTGGAATGAATAGGGGATAATAGCCTTTGTAGCTGAAAATCCCAAAAAACCCTTTTTCAAATCAAATCAAGTTAAATGGCTGATATCTTTAGTTAGAGAAGACTAGAAAAAATTAAATACTATTTCAAGGAGCTATTTACATAATATGGCTTTAAATTTTAAATCTGAAGTGAAAGATTTCATCTCTCTTTTTCTTTTCTTCTTTGATTCATTTTGGATATATTTAAATACTATACAAGTTATGTTTGCCTGTATCTTTTGAGGCGTATTGTTCCATTTGAAATCGTTTAAGATTTCATTCGGTTTCATTCTTTAACATTTTACATGGTTTATAGGAATCAATCTTTTAAATCCTTAAAAAACTTTTTTGAAAATATCGGTTTATTTTTTACTCTGTACTATCAAATGTCATTATCGTGAAGAAAAATAAGCAGGAAAATCAATAATTTGTATCTTTTGTTTTGATTTTGTTTTCAAAACTTTTTTGTGTCTTTGTGGGCGGTTTTTTTCCTTCTCATTTTGTTGAAGTCCTGATTCCACGGGCAACATGCATTTTGTCGAAACCACTTGACGTCATAATCCCGTTGCTTTGAGTCTGATATCTTTAGTTACAGAAGACTGGAAAAAAATTAAATATGTCTTCAAGGAGCTATTTACATAATGTGGCTTCAAAGTTTAAACCTGAAGTGGAAGATTTTATCTCAGTCTCTCTCTCTTTTTTTTCCCCTCCTTCTCCGATTCATTTGGGATATATTTAAACACCACAGAAATTATGTTTGTCATATTGTTCCATTTGAAATTGTTTAAAATTGTATTCAGTAAGCCTTCCCAACATGTATTGTTGAAATTTCATTGGCTGACAGGGCAGAGTGCAGGAGACGTCATAAACTTCAACTGAATGCCTTCAATTATTATTTTTGGCAGTGTCTGAAAGTGATTATTTGTTTCGGATATTTTGCTTTCTGTATAATAATCATTTTCATGTTGCAATTTTTTAATATTGTTTCAGATAAACATACTCTGTACTGTTTTACTACAGTTGAAACGTCATTATAGCGAAGAAAAATAAGGGGGGAAATCAATAATGTGTATCTTTTGTTTTGATTTTGATTTCAAAACTTTTTCGTGTCATTGTGAGCGGGTTTTTTTTCATTTTGTTGAAGTCCTGATTCCACGGGCGATGCTGTGCGCGTACTACTAGTAACACATAAAGTATAGATGTATGTAATTATATCATTGACATTTTACACAGTGTATAATTTTAGACAGTGAGATTGCAAGTAGTATCGAAACTGTGTAAAGCCTCCAGCAAGGACAATGATTTTTCGCACACTTGATTTGTACAAAGATGGAAATTGATAAAAAAAAATGTCAAAGACACAAATTTATTTACAAAAAAAGACAATTCCCATGCTTTTCATTTGCACAAATGCTTTACAAATATCAAAATAATATTAGTGAGCAAATATAATCACACTCTTGTACCAGTAAGCTAAAATCAGTCAACCAACCAACACAGTCACATCATTTGCCTCTCTCATTAGTTATACCACTGCTTAAATTAGTACAGCAAATAAACAATTCAGTAACATATTTAATAAACAGAAACATAATTCTTAAAAATTTCAGATTACAAGAATTCCCTTCCACAAAAGAAGGAAATACTTTTAACAATCAAAAAATGGTATACCTTCATCTACTTCCATTGTTTCTGTAAATGCAGGATTCTGCTGGGTTGCTTTTATTTTCAGATCTTGACCATATGTACCCAAAGCATATGAATCCAGAGACATTAAACTTGAAAATGTAGAAGATACAGATTCGGTAAATAAAGGTGACATAGCCAGATGTCTTTTCCTCCATGATGTTTGAATTTGAAAAGCCTTATCGAAAAACAAGTATATAACCATAATGTTGCAATAAAAAATAGCATAATACTTTAAAAGATACAAATTAAAAACTAGTTGTTTCATTGAATAAATGAAAAATAATCTCGATATATACTGTTACAGCAAATTTTACATCAGCACTTGCATCGTCATTTAAATAAATTCAACCACAAGCATTGATAATCAAAAAATAAAGTTTATTCTATGCATATAATTATCTGGAGTTTTGAATTTCACAATAAACCTCACACTTGCAATTTATGAAAATCAATTACAATATTGTATTTAATATTTGAAAGTCAAACAAAAGCCAAAACAAAAAAACAAACAAACAATAAAAACAAATACCTGTGAACCTTATACTTCAACATAATGCACATTTGTATACATTTAAACAAGAAGAATAAAGTACAACACTTTGTAAAGGAGGACAATGCATTTCCTGCAACAGATTTTACATGGCACGCACCAGGCCTACAAAACTGGATTTTTAGCAGCATTGGGTCTTGAATCCATACTCCTATGATCTCAAAACTGAAACTCAACCACCTGGAGACTAGGGCTGATTTACAACTATTGACAGTACAAGTGTTTTGAATAAAAATACCACAATTATTCCAGATCATAAGGTAAATAATTTACAAATGTGTCTGGAGACTTTCCGATTTGAAAAAAATACAAAAAACTCTTCTGTAAGACTTATACGTATATATATTTTATGAGGATGCTAAAAGACAGAAAAATTTTTATATGACTCAAGTGAAAATTATATTTTTGCATGCAAAGCATTTATACTTGATAGATCATAATTCTTGGATATACAGAGCAATCCAAATTAAACAGAAGGTGTTTAGATCTCCCTGTAGGGAAAAATACTTGGCCAATTTCATCCAACTTTTGTACACATGCTCTCCTGAGTATGAGGTTTAAATTTTTTAAAGGAAAAAAATAGTTCATATTTTCGGCCGCTAGGGGGATGAAATGGTGTTGTGGAGCAGGCAATTTACATATTTCTTAACATACGCAACATCCTCTACCTACATAAAGAGTTGTGAAGCTTTTTTCAACAAACAAGGACTTTGTCGTGAAACTCACTTTATCAAATCATGCATTACTCGTTAAGCTGTTTTATGAATGCACCCCTCCCGCACATCACATTGCCTGCTCAAATGTTATTACAGAAAAACTTTTTGGATGATAGAGTGATTAGTAGGTCATTTTCAACATCTTGGCCACCTCAGTCACCCGATCTAAGCCCTTGTGAGTTTTGGCTGTGAGGATATTTAAAGAGCTGCGTTTATAAAGGCAATGTTCTGAATTTAGCAACACGTATCCCACCTCCAAGGGAAAGAGTTATGTTTTGCTGTGGAATGTGTTGTGAATTGAATACAATTTCTAGCTCAAAGAGACGGAGGATATATCGAGTCGTATCCGTGATGATAGGGCGGTTCCACATGTGATAGCAATAAAGTTATTGCACAAATCCTTTTTTAGTCATACTGTCTAGTTTGTGGTTAATTTCATTTGATAGCAATAAAAGTTATTGCATGTTAAAACATTTTTCATTGTTGATATTTTATTGCATCTCCACATGATAGTCCACATTGATGACCGTTGTTAGGCATATTAAGAAATATGTAAATTGCATGCTCCACAGCACCATTTCATCCCCTAGCCGCCAAAATATGAACTATTTTTTTTTCTTTCAGAAATTGAAACTCCATACTCAGGAAAAAATGTGTAAGAAATTTGGGTGAAATTGGCCAAGTATTTTTCCCTACAGAGAGGTCTAAACACCTCCTGTTTAATTTGGATCACTCTGTACATATCCAAGCCTTCATAATGTATTATTTCCTACTGTATTCTGTATTGCTTCTTTAGACAAAAAACTTATATATCGCAACAAAATGGACTTAAAAATACACTTTCATACAGGATTATTTCATTTTTGCAACAAAGGTCTTCTGGGCAAAAAAATATTTATACATCATTCCTTTTATTAAACTATTTTTTCAAATTTATATTGAAAAAGAAGTAACAGAAATACAATTTATGCTGAAACAAAACTGAAAAATATTAATGAAACAGAACAATTCCAACTATTTTCAGCAAAATATAACATAAAATTCATTATTTCACTGAAATGACTTACTTGAAAATTGCATTGTGATAAGGGATGATCGAAAACTTTGCGTTTAAAATCTGGGCTATGGGATGTTCTCTCAAGCAGTAAAAATGTTGCATACTGTAAGAAAGACTCTTCTGTAACAGGTGAGAACATGTTTTTCATAAGAGCGAGCAATCTTTCTTTTGTACCACTAGGTAATCTTTTCTCATTGCTCCAAAAATTATCAACAGTAAGGCTAAAATAGGAAAGATATAATTTACTTTAATTATTTAATTCGTTATTAATAATACATTAACTGTAAAATCTGTTGAAATATGAATATGAACTCCTAAAATAATTTTTTTATAATAAAATGGTTAATATTCTTATCAGAAAACTCAGAATTCCTCTTAGTTTTACATTTTTAAAAGAATGCAATTAAAATTATTCTCAGAAACATACTGTATATGTTGAAACTAAGCTGACAAATAAAAAAACTGGACTTTGTGTTGCAGAAATATTTATGGCAAACAAGTGAGGTGACAAGATTTGAAATTTCTATTAAAATAATAGATGATTAAAACAGAAATATATATACATATTATATTTTGAACAGCTCTTAATAAATGCTCCTTATGAAAAGCTTAACATAAAGCAGAGATAGTCATGAATTGTAATTATGAGGATGCAGTAATTTTTAATCCTGCATTGTGCATATCTGAAGCGGCATTTGACATTTTATAGTTGGTCTTGAAGAATTTAATAGCTTATAAAATAATTGACATCACGCATTTTTTTAAATTTGGGCATATTGTACTTTAATTAGTTCTTATTAAATGCTGTTTATGAAAAGTTTAACATAAAGCAGAGGTAACTCATGTATTGTAATAATGAGGGTGCAGTAACTTTTAATCTTACATTGCATAGTGATGCATATTTGAAGCACTTAACATTTTTGCCTTTTTTTAGTTGGTCTTGAAGAATTGAATACTTAATTTATATATAAAAAAAAATTCTTACATTTTTGACTTGAAGTAGTTATCTAATTAATTCATTTTAGTTCAAAATTTAAGTTCAAAATTAATTTTTTCGATTACTTTTCTTGTATTCTTTACTTTTACAGCTGGACAATAAAAAGGCAAAACATTGTAGAGTTAAAATAAAAGGGGAAAATTAGCTTTGTATTTATTTTCTAGAAAGATTTCATGGTAAATACTTAATTAAAAATAAAATTAACTCATTTTCATTTCCATCAAAAAGCTCATAAACTTTTTCTATGTTGTCTATATGGTTATTGAAAATATTTTATACCTTGAAATCACTGCAAGAGCATATATAGCCTATCCTGATTGATGGAGCATCTTATAATTTTCATCTTTTTTTCGTTTTAATGTAGAAAATCAATGTTCAAGCTCTAATGTAATCATAGCAGTTGACAAGATGGAAAAAACCCCCCAAAATTATTGTGTTATATCTATCAAGGAGTGCACAGTGATCTTTTAAAATGTGAATACTAATATTCATATTCTTCCTTCTGCTGCATGTGTTTGATTGTAAATCTGAACTTCTTAAGCATTGTAAATCTGGACTTCTTAAGCAATGGTCATGAACCAAAATGGTTTTGTACAGATTAATAATAGGACCATGAAAGTTTTAACAGTGCATTCTAACATATACTTCATTATTTGTAAGCAAAAACTGTTCAAAAAATCATTAAAGGATTAAAAAGGTATTTATTCAAATTTAATTATAACAAATAGCTATTTTAAATTATATTTTGACTAACATTAATTAATTTTTTTAGGTTCTTTATTTCTTAACCTTAGGTATGATAAAATTTTATCCACTCAAAAAGGCCTACTGAGTTGAGAAAGTTTAACACTTCAGTTTAAAAAGCAATGAAATTCAAGACATGAACTGCTCAAAGCACAATGCTAATTTTCCTTTAACCCTGGTGGTAGAAAAGAGTTATGCATTTTGTTACTACATGCCACAATATAAGTAAATGGATGTTGTAAAAAACAGTGCTACATGGGTTTTTTGCTGTCCAAAAAGTGTCTTTTATTAGTTCCATTAAAAAAAAATTGTATTAGGTTGTTGATAATGGATTTAAATATTAAATAGAAAATTAAATAAATTACTGTTTAAATTGGCACACTGAAAAAAACTGGAGGTGTTGCTGTTTTGTTGGATGATAAAATTGTAAAATAATCTGTTAAATTTATTGTGGTACAAAATATATAACATCATTTAAAGCTTAAAAGACTAAGTAAGAATAAATGTATGGTGGTTCAGCTATGCATACTAAACGCATTTAATTATGATAAATCAATTATAGTTTATATCATTATTTCAGACATTAAAAATCATTAGTAAAATGGCTTAATGTGCATAAATCCTGTTTTAATTCAGTGCTTCTAAAATATTTGCATAAAATTTCCAGAAAATGTGTTGAACTTTATGATCTTACATACAGTGAAATTATTTTTAATTCCAAAGACTTTGAGGGATAGATATAAATAGAAAATATTTATACAATGATATGTTTTATATGCATGCAAATATATATATATATGGCTGTCTACCAAGAGTAAGAGATGTATTATTCTTTCCCTATACTGTTCTCTCTTTAATTCACACATT
Organism: Araneus ventricosus; assembly: GCA_013235015.1. NCBI lineage: Eukaryota > Metazoa > Arthropoda > Arachnida > Araneae > Araneidae > Araneus > Araneus ventricosus. Next base: position 15,870 of record BGPR01004773.1, read on the forward strand.
TAAAGATTTAAAACTAAGAACATTATATCAATATTAATAATTAATTCTGAAATAATAACAGAGTATTTCCCATCTACAGATCTGAAATATTTATATATTCTTGTATCACCAAATTAACTTGATTCGCTACATCTTACAAATGCTTATAATTTTTATCTCATTTTTATGAGAACTTCTTACACATTCTTCAAAATGTGTGGTAAACTTTTATTATTTTCTGTGACATAAAACAATTCCCTGAAGCAACCATGATTTTAAAGCAGGTACTTTACAATGATATAGTATGCTTCCGAGTACAACAATTATGAATGAAAAATTCTTAAATTCTTAATTTAGTAGAAACAAATAATTAAAGGCAGTTGATAAGTCATATTTTACATACCGAATGGAAGGATCAGGATCAGCCAAACCAATAAGAAGTGTTTCTTGGGCATATCTTGTTATTTCTTTTTCTTTTGCACCTGCATTATCACTAAGAGAAGAAAAATATCATTTCAATACAATGCAGTCAACAGCTCCGCTTATTTAACACCTAAGATTTTCAGATGTTCATAAAACATTTAGTACTTTACAAAGTATTTTAGCACATGTAACAGTTATTGAAAAAAAAAAAAAACTTACTAGTCCTCAAAACTATCTGCTTTATAGACACACTAATATTTACTCAATATCTTTTATATATCCTGTTAGAAAAAATTATTCAAAAGCTCATAACATATGCATTTTCAGCATTTTATTTTTTGTCTTAATTATAACAGTGTGAAGAACAAGAAAATCAACTTTTCAAAAAATGCTTTAATGATAAACTGCCAATAATTATGCCTATCCAATAATTTACAATATACTAAAATTCTGAGCAAAAACTTGATAGCATGTTAACAATAAAAAAAATAATATTTTATACAATGCAAGTCGACTGGCAACAGATGGTTGGAATTATAGTTTCGAAAGAATATAATTTTGGTTTAAACTGTTTCCAAAAAAATACAATTTTGGTTTTAAAAAAAATAGGAGTAGGGAAGAATGATGTATAATTTCGAACAAGTGGTTGGTTTCCTTCTGAATCCAAATTTCATCCTGGAATATAATTATAAAGCACCGTTTATACAGCTGAATGTAAAAATTCTGGTAACCAAAAAGAAAAGAGTCATAATAATATGATATAATATACACTCAAAGATTTGCAACATTCAGCTTTTTGGTAAACTTTTATTAATCATTGCCAAATAAATATGGCTAAATTATTACTAATATGAAATTAAGTAAATACATGCAATGGTGCAATTACTGGAAACTTGATATTAGTCCTGAAAAATGCTCTATAGCTGACCTGTCAAAAAAGAAATTGCAGTTTTTTCCCCGAATTACATATGCAGGCTTTCCTCTCCCTTGGAAACAAACTATCAAATATTTAGGTATCAATTTTTCCAAAACCAATCAAAATGGAGTTATATTAAAAAATATTCGATCTAAAGCCCTCAGGAAAATTAACGCTTCAAAATCTATTGTTTACAAACATTATGGCCCCAGAACAAAGGATCTTATAAACATAGCAAACAATAGTATTTGTAGTCTCTTTTATTACAGTTGCTCACTTACAAATAAATTTTCTGAAACTCAATATAAAGCATGCAATTCAATACAAACTATGGCTCTCAGAGTAGCTCTCGGTCTGCCTAAAGGACTCCAAATATTGTGCTAATGAAAATCGCGGTCCAGGAAGTGCTATCGGAAAAAATTAAGAGGTTAGCGGCGCAATTCTTTATCAGGCAACTTGTCAACGGAACTCAATCTCCCATTTATGATCAAAATTGTAAACCAAGCATCAAATTAATTAAAAAAGATGAAGTATTGATTACTAATTTGTTTGCAGATCTGGACACTTCTACAAACCATATTATTACCTTTCCTGATACCCTATTTTCTCGAAATAATTTTTGTGAAATTCATCTTTCAGATTTTAGTTTATAAAATAAAGCTCATCCTGTTTTCCTGATCAAGGACCTCTTTGAAGAAGCTGTTAAAATGAAGCTGAAGCCGGAAAAATTTTATGACTATCATATCATTGCTACGGATGCATCCAAATCACATTCTTTCACTTCTATCGCGGGTATATCTAACCTGCAATCTTTTGTTTATAGAATCCACCCCATCAATTCCATCTTTACGGTGGAAGCCTTGGCAATTTGTCAAGCCCTTGATGAACTTTCAGTCACAGATAAAAACTTATTATTGCTGACAGACAGCTATTCAGTTCTTCAAGCTTTAAAATGCCTTACAATCAAATCTCCAAAGGTCATTCACAGATTAGCTTGTAAAATTCTTGTTAGGAAAAATCTTAATCAAAAAATATGTTTGGTGTGGACTCCAGGGCATTCACTAATCCATTGGAATAAAAAGGCGGATTTACTTGCAAAAACGGTCACGGAGTCCCACCCATTAATAGAGTGGATTGCTTCTGAAGATATAATTTCTCATTTTCAGACAGTTTCTCTTCAAAAAAAGAACCATTCCTTTCAAAACAGCAAATATCAAGAATCTATCGGCGATATTCCCACCATGTTAACTCTTACTCCTTGGCTCAAAAATAGAAGAGAGGACATCATTATTGCACGACTTTTAACTTGGATGATTATTACTCCGGCATTATTGCATAGATTTGGACTGCACAATAACCCTCGTTGTCAAATTTGCAATCGTGACAATAACATTGAACACATTATTTTGTTCTGTTCCAAATATTCAAATCATAGGTCAATTCTCTGTGCAAAACTTAATTTTGATCTTCAATTGTGTTCGTCTTTAAAAGCCTTTTTTCAAAACGCTGTTTCTAATAAGCGGCATCTTAGGATTCTTCTCCAATCCCTGAAGTCTTTTGACATTTATTGAGTGCATCGTTTTTGACATTTATTGAGTGCATCGTTTTGGACATTTATTGAGTGCATCGTTGTGGACATTTATTGAGTGCATCGTTTTGGACATTTATTGAGTGCATCGATTTGGCATTAGGGGATAACGGCCTTTGTTGCTAAAAATCCCATCTCTTCACATTTCAATCAATAAATACATGCAAATCACCTGCTTATTTTTATTTCAGATCATTACTTTTGTCCGTAATCATTTCCAGACTTTTATTTTTATTGCGAACTGTTAAATATTTACTTTTATTGCTTTATAGACTGACGTAGAAAATATTTTTGAATGAGAAAAAAAGTTTAGATTAATACCATCCAAAAGGTTGGTACAAATTTGACAATTTACTTGGCAGGATTTGGAAATTTCTGTGTTGAAGATAGCCATTTTTTTTCCCTTCAAAATTTTAGGACAAGCATGCATGCAAGACCCGTGAGTATGCAACAAAGTTTTAAGCAGCTTTTCTTATCAATACAAAATGTTTCAAATTTCTAAAGAAAATAGCAGCATATCAAAAGTGTTTTTCTTCCAAGTTTCTCAACAAACATAATAATATTATTTAATAATATGAGATTGGAGCTCATCAAGATCCAGTGTCATGCAAATTTTAAAACAAAATTCAGAAAGCTAGGCTGCTGAATTTTATAAATATTTGGCAGATAGTTTTGAAACTTATATTTGAATGATGGTATTTCTATGTTTGGAAGTTCTAGATGATGTGAGTAGTTATTTGTGCATGTGAAAGGAAATAAATTTCATATATGAGTGGAAATTATTGGTATTTCCATTCTCTTCTGAAAGTAATCTTTCAGAACAAGCTGTTCCCTCAAAGTATGCAAAGAGAAGCAGAGAAAATTATAAGTGACTGGAAGAAAACAATTTCACTGTAGCAACTGTTTCTTTCTTTTTTTTAAATTACACTTTTTTAAATAAAAGTACATACTTATAAAAGATGGATGGGAATGCAACCCATAAAAACTTAGATTTTAATTTAGTCAACATTAGCAATCTAGTTTGATGTGCTTGTACTAGGATGCATAAATCTGCAAACTGATGTTTTATAAAAATTCATTAGGAAAAAAAGTATATAAAAAAGCTAACAAAGGGACCAAAAACAAATACCTGAATTTCTCAAACAGCAAAAATAAGATTTTATACAATGCAAGCCGACTGGCAACAGATGGTTGGCCATGGATATTAACAATGCCTGGTAAAACTTGAAGAATGTCATCACAAGACAAGGCAGGGATAAGTTTCTCCAAAGTTTGTAACAACAATTGTTGTGATGTTTCCTCTCTGAAGAGAAAAAATAATTAAAACCAATTTTGAATCATGCAAACAAATATCTGAAATTCATAAAATTTAATCTCTAATCAATGTTTGATATAGCTTTAAAAACATAAGCACATGTTTATGTAAGAGATATTAAATGTGATTCAAGAATGAAAATGAAGAATTTTTCTGGCAGTAAAAAAATCTAACAAAGTAAGACTTCAAATACAGATTTAGACATCTGTTTCTTCCACAATGCTAACACACTATATGCTCTTGAACTTAAATACATTTTATAAGGATTATTTATAATTTTATTACAATTATGCATCAGTAGAATTGTAAAATCAAGCATCAGACTCATTCTAAAGTTTGGTCAAACATTTTCCCAAGATAATCCTCTATTTAATTAATAAAAATATATAAAAAATAACATGGTTTGATGTTATTTGCATTTCTTAAACTTCCATGCACCTTAATATTCAAAAATATATATTTCACTAGGTTATGAATATAGATGAAAGATCTTTCCCTCAATTTTTCAGAGGGTAAAAAGTTATTATTTTAAATATTTAAAAAATGTAAACATCAATAAACTGATTCTGCAAACAATTATCAAATTTGGACAATATAAGTATTTTTTAATAAGCAACCATCAAAGAATTAATAATTAGCACAAGAGGAAAAATTTTTAGACATAAAAAATGAAATTACCTTTTCTCTAAATCTTCAAATAAACCAATAACTTTGAGCTCCTGATATCCATTTTCAATGTCATTTATTCTGGAACACAGTACTTGTAAAATATAATTCTTAAAAGAACTATACACCCTGGGATACAAAAATAAAAGTCGAGGAATGAATCTAAAAGGAGATATTTAAAAAATAAATTAAAACTCAAGCAAACAAAAAAAATGCTTTTAACCAAACAAATTTTATTATAACAATATAAAAACTCTTAGCAAATGTTTCAGGATAGACATATTTTACAATATTTCCATAGCAATAAAAAATTGACCTAAAGGAATGGATAAATTTTTAATTTCCCTTACATTATGTTTCATTTTTCTTGTTAGTAATTATATTCTTTCTTACCTCTTCTTTACTTCTTTCTACAAATAATGAATTTAAATAATGCTAATGTGACTATCAATGTTCGTTTCTCTGTACCTCTGATTAGTTCTTTTTTTATATCTTGCTCATTAGATATACGTAAGTGTATTTAATTTTCTTCATATATTAATCTATCAGTGTAAAAACTATTTTTTCGATCTACTGTCTGTCTGTTGCTTAAAGGGTCGCCAATAACCTCGTCTCCAGGCAGAAAATTCGTGGGAATATCAAATTCATTAGCGAAAACAGAGATCTTATCCAGCCTCCCTAGCATTCAACTTCCCAGCGAGCTGAACTAAGTAGCTCAATTACCCAACATTCCCCCTTCAAATAAAAGAAAGGTATTTCAACATCTAATGAAAAGAAGACTATTACGAACTAATAGTGTAAAAGTGAAAATGCCTGTGCTGTACATAGTGCATATATTTCCTTCTTTTTGTTTATTTTGTTTTTCTTTTTCTTAAATAAAATTCCTGTGCCTTGCCCATCAAACCGTTCAGTGACCGGTCTGGTCACGGGTACGGGGGTAAGGGACGGCATTCTGTTCTGTCTGTTGCTTTGTTTATATCTTCAATCTTTGGTTTATATCTACAGTGCTTTGGTGCTGAATTCCTAGCAAAACAGTTCTTCAATCTTAAGAGGATACTTGAAAATAGAAGACAAAATGTGTGTCAAAGAGATTTACTTATTTCTATGAGTTTCCAAAGTAAATTTCTGATACATATGAATTTCTATGAGTGTTGATATTCTCTAATTAAAAACAGTAGCTAAAATTTTTTTGTTTTAAATATAATCAAAATAAAGAAAAAATGTATCAGAGAACCGACTAAAAAACTCATGAAATGGAAAAACAATAAGTGGGAAAATTACTAGCTTTCATAATAGTTAAATGGAAGTATAATCACAAGAAGCCATCACCCTGCCCTGCCTTAGCATCCCAGTCTACTTGAATGACCGGCCGCCATGACTTCATCGGGCACTGTGGCCCGATGAAGCAGCTCATGTGACAACCCTCCGTTTTACCGGGGTACAACCTGTCAAAGGAGATGGGCCCTAAGATCCACACCACCATTATTATACCCCAGGGGAAGCGAATTCCTACTTACTTATACAGCAGCAACTCATCCATATACTCACTGTGCCCCCTCAAGTAGATCAGTGGAAAACTCAACGGAGATATAAACTATTTCATATCAATGTATTACTCAGTAAACCAGAAGTGCAAGGCAAATTTTCAGCATGCAGACTTCAATTGTTAAAATCATTGCAAAATGTTTTTTTTTTTTTCAATTGTAAATGATAATTTAAATAAATAAATTACATTTCTTAGTATAAAAACACTAGTAGAGTTAAAATTTCAGCATAAAAAAATTTAGCATAAAAAATAAATAGCTGCAGCTATAGTAAGTACACTGAGACAGGATAAAGAATGAATAGAATAAATATTAGCTAAATATCCTACAATTTTGTTCCCCTCCCTTTACTTTTGATGCTATGCAACATAATTTACTAGCAAAAATCATTAGATAGAAATATTAAATAATCACCTGTCTAGTTAAAGCCATCTAATGAAAAATTTAACCAAACCTTTTTACACAGACATGACACAGGCTTGGAACAAAAAAAAAGCTGAATTTCATAAATAATGAATTATGCCAAACATAAATACTGAAAAATAAAATAAGTATGATTAATTGAACAATAAAACAAATAAATTTCTACAAAAAGTGGTTGAGATTTTAAAAATATTGTGGAATTTTTATGAAAAGGAAAATTAAGAATGATAAAATCCGATGCCGAAAAAGCTTTAATCTGCGTTTCCGCGGGAATGTGTCATGTCTGTTTATATCAATTCCAAAATTGATTCTGAACAGTACCAAATCCTTTCACTTAATATTTCAGTTTATGTAACTATTCCTGCCCAATAAATTATTTCAATATCACTGAGATTATAATTTTTTCTTTGTAAATGGCATTTTTTTTTTTTTTTTTTCATTTTATAGCAGCATTCTTTGTATAATTTTAAGAAAAACTTCACAAACTAAAATATTTTTAATGTAGTAGAACAGTAGTAAACAAATGTAATATCAAAATAAGTAAATAATAATAATAAATACATGCAAGAGAACAGTAAACTTACATCCATTTAATCCAAAAATCTAGTTATTCAAAACAAACATTTGAATTCAGTAAAAAAGGAAATAAAACAAAATATATCTTAAAAATTAAGAATAAAAAAAGCACATTAAATTTTCATTACTGGTACATTAATCAATGCAAAATATAATGACACATTCAACTGATTGGCTGGTTTTGCAATGTAGGTAGGACTTGAAGCTGAATGGCATCTTTCTATGAAAGCCATTAGATGATATACAAATTCACAGTATAAGCGGTTACTTATAAAACACTTCCATGAGCGTAACATTTTACGTTCAATGTATTTATGTCTCATCAGTTACATTTTAGGAATTTCTGATTATTCAAATAATTCTCAAATTTATTTGAACTAAAGAATATTCTATGTCTTTTCATAAGAAATCATAACAAAACTGGTTGACATGATTTTATAAAAACTATTATACAGATTTAAAAAAAAAATTCTAGAAGTGTTGGGCGTTTTGTAATTTTTTAAATGTAGATGGTTTTTGTTTTGCCAAAAATATGAAAAAATAAACAAGGGTTAATATTTTGTACTTCTCATGTACCATTTTTAAGCATCTTAAAAAAAACTATTTAAAAAAGGAAAACATTACTTGTCAGCAACAGCAGGACAATCAATGTGAATCTTATTCAAGCAATAAAGAAACTTTTCTTCGTCTTTGTTTTTCAAAATTTCCAGCTGTTGCACAACTTTTATGAAATATGGATTCTTTACAACATCCTCCTCATCCTTTAATATATTTTTGAGAGCAAGAGATACAACTTCAGCAGCAGATCCATAAACTTCTTTATATTTATGAGAGAGATTCTTCAGAAGAACAGAAAAATAACTAAAAATAAAAAAAATTACACTCTTTAATATACTGCAAATAATAAATTGCAGTAATTATAAAAAAGCTATACAAATTTTTTTACATAAATATTGCACACCTCATACATACAGTTAGTTCCTCAAAACCATACAGGAAAATACAGTATATTTTAATTTTTCAGCATTGCAGATCATCTTCCATTCCCCATCTTTAATTTTTTTAATTACAATGCTGATCAGCTAATCTAGGAAGAAATAAACATCCTGTCCCTCCAATTATAATAAAATACAGCCATGTGGGCCTTTAACAACAATGCATAAATCAGCTTCTAGAAAAAAAAACTACAAACTTATCTTCCCTTTAATTTATCTACCTGTACAATAGAACTGGATTAATGTGGTTTTATTTTGAAGCGCACTAGTTGCATATACGAATACTGGAACCTGCTTACTCTGAAGTTATTTCTGAAGCAGAAGCATACTTACAACTCAATTAGAAATTTTAAATCTATTTATTGCATTATTACTTAACAATTAAAAATGTAATAGCATATTCCATGATACTTGTGCAGTTTTTGTATTCCATTAAATAAAAAAGAAATACATAAATCAGCAAAATAAAGCATAATAACTTACCTTTGAGCTGATGCCATATCTTGGCAGTTGAAAGGCAGAAAATCACAAGATAATACTACACCAAGCAACTGTATTCCAAATACATTCTTTTTACTCTCAGGAGTGAAATCATTCATCTTTTCATAAATTAAACTAAAAAGAAAGACATTCACTTAACAACTATAGCTTCACATGAAAAGTATATTTAAAAGAAATTTAATAATATTAGTAAATGAATGATATGAACAATTTACTAAAACAATGATTCATAATTAAAGATAGTGACATGAATTGAGCTAGACGAACGGTAGATACAATTAATCCATTTTCATTAAAATCTATTAGTCAACTTCTAAGTACTTTCCTAGGGCTAAAGAACGGCCATTTCTTTATAATATAAAACAGAAAATACATGTGTCTGTCGGTCACAAGAACTCCTCCTAAACGGTGAACAGTAGCGCCATGAAATTTGCACACGACATTCTAGAGCATATTTCTAGGTCAACTGTGCTATTTTGAATTTTCAGTACTAATTAGTTCTTAAGACATTTAATTAAATAATGAAAATTAAGCTATTTTTAGACGTTTTCTGCTAATAACTCCTGAAATACTTAATGTACAAAAATTATTTTTAAATCACCTTAAAGAGCAAAATATTATCCTTTTAATGATGCCAATTTAATTGCTGTAAATTTTTTTCTCTAACTGTAATTAATGTTTCAAAATTTATCTTAAACTCAAATTTTAACAATGCTTTTATTATTATAAAATCAAATGTATTTTTTCATCAAATGCTTTATTCACGTGCTTTTACCACTGTTAAAGACAAGAAAAAATTGCTTTTTTTTTCAAGGTAGATTTCTTCCTTCTGCTGTTATTTTGTAGCATGACTTAACTTCTGTTTTTATTTTGTACCTTTTAATATGCACTGAAACATTCAATGACGTTAGTTTAGTTTAAAATAAACATTCTTTTTTTAATTTTCTAGCATTTTCATTCAAACCATACTGTTATAAGATGATAAAAAGGCTATATTTGAAACTTTTTATTCTACAAGAAAGGATTCAAAGAAGATTTACATTTGTTGGAGAAAGATAATGTCAATATTTGTAGGGGAAAAAAAGAGAAAAACAGGAGGCCAGTACATGAAAAAATATGGATCCCGAGAAACACTGGGTTTTCAGCTAATTTATTTATATAAATACTTAGAAAACTTTTGAAGTGAGAAAATTTTAAATTTAAACTAGAGCTTCTCTCAATATTTGTGGAAATACTGTAGCCTTAATATAACTCAAATTTTGAACAGAAGTATTTAGTTACACAATAATTTTCCATCTTGAATTTTGAGTTAAGAAAGTGCATAAATTGGTATTCATATAATTTTGAGAACACCTGTAATTGTCCTCTTTTTTTCAGAAAATTAATTTTATTCTTTAAACGTAAATTAATCAGCAAAATAAACATTAGAAAGAGAAAAACCAGCTGGAGTGGCCTCCCCAAAACTTTCTTGAACACGAAGCTCTTGAGTTCGAATTTTTGGATTGGTTCGATTTTCTTTGTATACTTAGTATACGAGAAAGTATCATATTACAAGGTTGTTGTGGGAGAAAAAATACACAGAGTGCCAGAAAATGTGCGGTATTCCCTAAGGTGGGGAAAACGCTCCAGCGTTCAAGCCTTTTTTTACGTTGTGGAATGGGAAAAAAACCGAATATGCAACTTCAACGCCCTTTTTTTTTTAACAGATTTCAACGAAAATTGGAGATACATCTACAATTAGAGTTTCAAGACAACATACGAAATTTCATTTATCTAAGTAATTTTTTTAAGAAGATATCGTCTTCAGAAGTATGCGATTACACATACCGACAGACAGTCAACCCTTTGACGGATTTGGCCCAAAATTTGATACGGACCTACATTCCTGATGATAAAACTGTGTACGAAATTTTATTCATCTAGCTATTCAAGTTTTTGACTTACAGTGTTCACATGAACACGGACAGACTGACTTCCAGTGGACAGAATTTGTCAAAATTTGATAGAAACCTACAAATTATGTCTAAAGATCACATACCAAATTTCATCCCTGTAGCTCTAATATTTTTCGAGTTATCGTATTCACAGACAGACATAATTCCAAAATTGTGTTTTGCAGACTCAGGGAGGTCTAAAACTTGGAGATTCATCAAACTCTCGAGTCTGAATTTTTGACGATTTCAATACTTTCTCTTTGTATATGAGAAAGTAAAAAGTATCATATTACAAGGTTGCAGAATGTTGTAAAATAGCCTTTGAATAGTAGTGCTAGTCATCAAAATTTTTTAGAAAGTCAAATTTTCTTTTTCTAAAAGAATTAAAGCAAAAATTAACCAGTCTTCTGCTTAAATTCTGAAAATATAATAATGTTAAATTAAATATTTTATAACAATAGAAATGAATACTCTTAAAAATTAAAGTCAGTCAAAATTTACACTTTTTTCTAACAATAAAATGCATTTGAAAAATTAAACACGGTTTCTTACTCCTATGAAACTCCTGCTGATATTTTAAAAAATATTAGATGAACTAGAACATTTCTTTTTACACAATGAAAGGTTCACTAAAAGTACCTACTTGTAAGGTATTTCCAGACCATTTTTCCAGCACTCAAGAAGTGTTTTGATTACTTCTAGATTATTACGAAATATTTCTCTTCGGCAATGCTCACAGTTTCTTATCAGGAACTTCAGGACTTCATTAGCTTTCAGTATTCCATTTCCCTAATAAATAGATAAAAATGTACATAACTGAATTTATATAAGTGCTAATGAGGGAAGGACAATCTTTATGAAATTGCTGAAGAACAGAAAAAGCCAATTATTTATCTTAATGAATTAGATTAAAGTAAGTCTGAAATAAGATAAAGAAACTTTAGTCTGCATGTAGAATTATAATTCAATGATTTTAGCTCATAAATGCATGCTAAAATTAACAAACATGAATGAAAATACAACAGATGTCTTTACATCTTTTCACCTAGTACCACAAAAAATGGAGAATCTTTTTCAAAGTTTGAAGACTTGAGAAGCAATCATGTTTATTAACCCCTTAACAATTGCATAATTTTCAAGAAAACAATAAAAAAAATTCCCTTTTCATTTGCCCATTTTCTATATATGGGGCTGTCCATAAATGATGTCACACTTTTTTTTCAATATTTTTGACCCCCCCTCCCCCCTTTGTCACAAAGTGTCACACTTCACCATATCCCCTCCCTCCCCCTTGTCACATGTCATACTATCTTAATATAAATAAAAGTCATTGTGGGTTTGTATCTATGTTCCACATCTCCTCCTAAACCACAGCACTGATTTCAACCAAACTTTGTACACTTATTAATTAAGACTACAGTAAGATTACTGTCAACTTTTTAAAGTGCAAAACTTAATTAAACAGTCAGTTAATAAAAAAGTAACTGAAACCGTTTTTCCGCTGTAAGTTTGGAGCAAATTATCCCCTGATAATAATTTTTATACCACCTTAAAGATAAAAATTTTACCTTTTTAACGATATCAATTTTATATCTGTGACATTTTTCCTTCAATTTTTATTAATTTTTCAAAATTTAATAAAAAGTTGACATGAAAACGATTTTAAAATAAATAAAATTTAATGATACTAGAGTTGATACTGATGAGTTGCTAGGCAACGGTGAAATTACTTTGCCATTATTTTTACTGTTTATTTTTTTTTCAAATATTGTTTGGCAATGTTTTCATTGGTTCTTAAAGAATTCTAAAACATATTTAATTAGATTAAACAATCACCACAGTTCATATCGCCTGTCATTTTTACCTGCATTTCCTAAGAAATAATAAATCCTTAATAATATATTAAAGGAGAAAGTGTGTCTGTTTGTTACACTTTCACGGCCAAACTACACGTGGAATAACTTATTTTTAATGTCAAACATCACTTGATCATAAAGCAAACCGCGATTATGTGATCTTTCTGAGAAAATAAACAAATAATTTATTTATGGAATAATAACTGAAATTATTCAAATCGATGCTTAATTTTCATTTTTCGAGTTTGCAGTCTATTTAATTTTAGTTAATTATATTTGTATCTTTTCCATATCGGATTTTATTCAAGAAGCTGTCGATAAATTGACGTCAGGACAGAAATCTATTAATAGGTATGATATAGCTGCAAGAGGTTTTAGATTACAATTTAGAAACTAATGTTAATTATAACTACAGGAAAATATGCAAAGATATAGTATTTTGTTTTATGTATTCTTTTGAATGGTAGAAGTGGATGACATATAGCATGATGGATGGTATATTCCACAGAATATAAGGGCCTGACGTTACCATTGAGTACAATGATGCAATTTAGAGTAACGGAGAATATATGAGGAATAGATAATGGTTGTTGAATTGGTAATTTTGGCACTGATTAATGAAAGTTTAGGTCAGATAAATAAGAAAAAAATATGTCACAAATTGAGGGAGGCATTACAGAATATCTACCTGTAGATACGCTAATGGGCAATAACAAGTAACATCAATTTCTTCATATCACAGATAACAAGTTCTTCACCTCCTTAGAATTGTCAGGGGTACCTTCCGACAAGCTGAGACTAAAAGTCGGCATGCCAGTACTATTGACACGTAACCTCGATGTACTGAGACTGCACATTGGCCGTGCACCAAATGTCGTGAGAATGTTTAAAAACGAGAGAATGTTTTAATTTCACACATTCCGATAATACCGAAGGATTTACCATCCAAATTCAAAAGGTAACAATTCCCTTTAAAATTAGTATTTGCCAGGCTTAGGGCCAGACACTCAAAGGGGCAGGCGTACATTTGGAAAAACCATATTTTTCCCATGGCAACTATACGTAGCGTGTTCACGTGTGTCCAGACCACAAAACCTCTACATCCGTGCAAAAAACGTAAAACAAAAAAACGTAGAATACAAAAGTGTGTTAGCATAGATAAACAAATTACCTAACTATAACAGCACACACTCCTGTTAGTCGTTAAATTATGTATTATCAACCGTCAAAACTTTTAATTTCACCTTTCAACACATGTAACGAAACATTTACATTCGCGAATTTTAAAAATTTAATAATTCAAATTCTTCGCGCATGAAGTCGCGGGTAACAGCTAGTATTACATAAACATAAACTTGCAGTTCAGAAACAAAGCACTACATTATAGATCATATTTCAAATTTTATCTTTAAATTTTAACTATTTGTTTTAATGACATTTGTGAGCATAACAATAATAATGATTATATGTGTACTTATTTTGTATGAAATAAGATTAAGGTTTACAACAAAAACCTAATTAATATACAATAGTAACAAAATATTAATATAAAAGAGCAATTGTAAACAGTAGTATTTTGGAATTTGATATATTTTGCTTTAAATCTTATCTTTACTTTATGAACACAAAATACTCTTAAACAGATTGAATTTTTAAAAAAATCGCCTCAATAAGATTAACCTGTTTGTGCCACTGCCAGTTCTACCACTCACCCAGGTAGGGCAACGTATCTTTTGTTGGACATTTCAAGGGTATGACAGGGGGTGGTTTGCTTCTAATGGTGAAGAATTTCTGCTACTACCATATTCTCAGAACCTACCCTGAATGCCTTTTTCAAAAAGAAAGGAATATAAGTGAAAGAAAAAATCACATGAAGGTTGTTTTAGCCCTGATTTTAAAAATAGCCTCAAATCCTGGTAATTTCAAAATTTAATCTGCTGATTTTAAATGTTTTTATTTTAACCAAAATGTGTGATGTCACACTTTTTGTTACCCCATCCCCTCGTCACAAACTGTCACAATTTCACGAACCCTCCCCCCCTCCAAGCGTGACATCATTTGTGGACGGCCCCTATATTTGGGTAGCGCTGACATCTAGTTTAAAATAAACCAACTATCTCCGATTACATTATAAAGAGTCTAATACTGCCATCTGGCATGTAAAATAAGAAATAAAATTTTTTCTGGGTACAAGAAACAGATTTTTAATCTTTTTGGAGCGTTACTTTTGAACATTCCAGACCGGAAATAACATGGGCACAAGAAATAGAGGGCGAAACCTTACTCTGTAATTTTGACGGGAGGGAGAAGGAAGGGGTTAATAAGGAAAGCAAGCAAACAAGCCCCGACCTGGCTGAAGCTGCAAGGCACAAAAGGCAATCGGCCACCGCAAAGCGGCCCCCACTCAACAGGATAAACACAAGTGACACTTGTCAGTGGCAGTAATTATGCTGCCGACACAACGTCTAAACCACTAGTCAGTGCATGTTGGTCTGATTACAGAACATAAGTCAACAATTTGTTCATAAATATGAGACAAATAAAGCACAAATGCATTTACGACAAGTGGTTAATTATTGTCCTGTTCCTCAATTAAAGGATGATAACTGACTTTCAACCATTTTTTCTGCTCCCTTTCTACACACTTGGATTTGCATAAGTTTGACCACATTCCAGTTTGACTAATTTAAAGGCCAATTTTCTCTTATTTTATTCATAATTTACATTTGATAACTATGTGATCCACTGATTCAATTTCTTGGCTGCAACCGCACACTGGATTTTTCTAAAAAAATCTACTTGGGTATTCACCAAAAACACCATGTCCAGTGAATATTTGATTTAGAAAGAAGTTACCCATTAATCTTTCAAAATTTACATGGCTAAAAAACATTTTGGTCCAAGTCCCTGTTTGGGAAGGATGCCATCTTTCTTACCATTTGATCAGTATTGGTTTCTTGACATCATTTTTCAGTTGAACACAAGATCTATTAAATTCATAACCGATGGTGTCTCTTGCGGTGGCCTCTTCGGTAACACTAACATAATAATGATCCTAATTATGATTGAGAAGTAATTTTTATAAGAAATTTTTCTAGGCAATAAAAATCCATCAAACTGAAGAGCGTAATTCATTAAGAAAAAATAGGACATCACTGTTTCCCCTGAAGCAATAAAACTTAGTTGAGTAATACTGTAAGTTTTGGCTCAGCTTTTGGGTTTTGAATCAGTCCACAAATGCAATAAATCTTTAAAAAAAGTAAAACAAAAAAATTGCTAGCTTTTCATTATAAAGAAGAAGAAGGAATGAAAATAAGTTAAGAAATAATATGTTATAACTTAAAGAAATTGTATGAGAAACAGTAACTCAAAAATTGAATTTTCTGAAAAGATCAAATTAATTAAATTTTGTTATAAATACTTACTTCAGGGACAGCAACTGGTGCCCAAGACAAAAGAGTAATAATAATGTCCAGTATATAGTAATTTAATGAAAATCCAGCAATTCCCAAAATGATCAAATCCAACAAAGGTTCCATCAGAAATTTTGCATAAGGTTGTAATATCTAGAAAACAATTAAGAAAATTTTAACATATAAAATTAAATAAAACCTTTCAAAAATAATGCACTAATTTCTTTAAGATTAATTAGTTACTGAATATAAACAATTCAACATTTTAGACTTAAGTTACAGGAAATTTTTACCTCTGCATTATTAATTATGACTCGACCCAAGAATAAACGGACATTCTCGGGTATCATTCCATCTTGTAAACTTTGAACAATACAATTCAACCATTGTGGAATGCTATCAGCCTGAAAAAAATTATTAATTGTTTAAAAGCCTTGAAGAATCCATGCGACCAAACTTTGAATGAAAACTGAATAACCTCATATACAGGTCCATAAAAATTTTAATAAAGCTTATATTTCACAAAAATATAAGGACACATGATATATTAAAATAATATACAACAAACTATTTAAATAAATTTTGATAATTTTAATAAAATAATGAAATGAATATAATCAATTTCTACCAGCACAACAATTTCCACAGCTGTAAATGAATAGAAAAGTTGAAATGTTAAAAACAGTGAACAACTAAGTAATTCTTTAATTCCTTGAGACCCTTAGAAAAAAAAAAGGCAAAAGAGTATCAAAAGAAAAAAAAGGAAAAATTAAAAGACTGAATACAGCCTGCAGGCTTTGTCAAGGGTCACTTGCAGGCAGGGATTCATAACAGGGATTTTTTTTCTGTAAGGGGTCTGACTCTCATCCAAAAACTTAACTCCTAATGACCTGAAAAATTCCAAGAGAGCTGAAAATCTTTGGAAGAATACCCAGCAAATAATTCTCTTTTTTTTTTTGGGGGGGTCCTTTCTTCATAAATTTATTTTAGAAAAGTTGAAATCTCTACTAATAATAAAGGAGAATGTGTATGTGTGTTGGGCTCTACAGGACAGACCACTGGATCTAGAGCTATAAAATTTGGCACAAACATACTTTGGAGGATGGGTATGTGTACCTAGGAGCCTTTTTAAAAAAGTTTAATTAGAATTTTAGTTAATAAAAAAAATAAGCGAAATTTTGGTGTTTTACCTTAATATCTTCCAAAAATGTTATAGCACAAAATTGATTTCTACACCATTTAAAAATTATCCTTTCAATGATATAAATTAAGTTGCCGTACAATTTTATTTAATTTTAAGAAATTTAAAAAAAATATTTTTGAAATAATTTACAACAATACTTTTTATTGTTGCAATGAAATTCAAACTGTTTTCATTGTTTAAATAAATATTCAATTGCGTGTTTGCCAAAAGCCAAGATAATATCCTACTGGATTTTACTATCTTTTTTTTATTTTAGCTATTTTTCTACGAAATCTGGACAGAAAGTCCTCAAGATAGTAAGCATATTAGGAAATAATCCAGTAAGCTGAACGATTATGGTTGCCATGTTTTAATTCTTTTTATTGGCATGCTTTAAGCTAATTGAAATGCTGCTGGACATAAAATGACCCATTTTAATCCATTAATGTCATAATGAACATTTTATATGAGAAATAAAAAAGCAAAGTTGGTGCTGACAATGTGCAATTAGATGTTACATCACACAGACATTTACTTGACTCCATTAGGGATGTTCATGTAGAAAAGAAACAGAACAAGTGCAAGGCTACAAAAAGAATGCAGGTTAAATGTCTATCGCAATTTGAAGATTAAAATTACTTTGTTAAGAAAACCATGAATGTCAAATTATGCATAAGAGATTTAGTTAAAATTGTATTCCAGGCAAACAAGCTGGTCAGTGAAGGCGGCCAGTAATATAATAAAACATTGTTTGGGAAATTCCTTACTTTAGCTTCTTTAATCAACTCCATTTCCCCACACACACATTATATACAAAGAAACCCAAAGTAAAAAAATTATCAAATTCCAATTTATATTGTGAAAGTACAGCAAAAATCTGCTAATGCTATTTTTATAATTTTTGCAACAATATATTTAAAGTAAACACTTAGGATATTAAGGTAAGCAGTAGAATTAATATTAATAGAATGCCTAATTTCATACAAGTTTCTCAAAGTGCTAGATTATTTTAAATGAATAAAGAGAGCATTTTCAACCAAGGAATTTAATATTCAAATATCAGCCCCCGTTTCCTTAGATCTTCACAGATGATTAAAAATTATGCTTTCAAAGTAAATTTTTACTAATAATAAAGGAGAATGTGTATGTGTTGGCACTCTACAAGGCAGACTGCTAGACCTAGAGCAACAAAATTTGGCATAAACATACTTTGGAGGGTGGGAATGTGCACTTCGGAGTCGTTTTTCTGAAATTTTGGCATTTTTTCTTAATAACGTCCGAAAATATTACAGCACAAAAATTTTTTTTACATCATCTGAAAGTGATAAAAATTACCTTTCCAACGATGTCCATTAAGTTGTCATACAATGCTTTCTTGAGTTTAAAAAAATATTTTTTTTTGGCATAATTTACAACAATACTTTTTATTATTGCAATGCAACTCAAACTGTTTTCATTGTTTAAACAAATATTTAATTGCATATTTCTCTTTCATTGTTGTAATCCGAGATAATATCCTAATACATTTTGCTTTCATATTTTATTTCCTCAAAATTTTTGTGAAATCTGTAAAGTAAGCTCTCCAAGATATTGCTTTGCTTACATTAAGAAATATATCCATTAAGCTGAATGGTTATGGTTGCTATGATTTCATTCTTTTCTCAGCATGTTTTAATGCAGCTAATAATGCCGCTGGTCATAAAATGTGCTGCGTCATTTTATTGTTGAAATCAAATGCATATTTTACAAGAGGAAATAAGAAAGTGAAGATAGTGCTGACAACATGGAATTAGAGGTTACATGACATGGTCAGTTATTTGACTCCATTACGAACATTTATGTAGAGAATGAACAGAAGAGGTACAAGGTCACTAATAGAACATGGGTTAAATATCTACCACAATCTGAAATTTAAAATTACGATGTTAAGATAACCATGAAATATAAAATGATGCAAGATTCAATTGAGATCATATTCCCGGCAAACAAGCTGGTTGCCGAAGGCAGCTATTAATTAATAATAGTAAAATAGTTTAAACTCAGACTTTTCAGTTGCAGTTATAAGCACTTACTTGTTCTTCAGGTATTAGGCCTCGTGATTTCATTTGTTGCAAAAGTTGGCATAGTGCTCCCATTGAATCATGACTATTAAGTTCATCTTCTTCTAATACTATGTAATTCCCTTTATATTTTTTCTACAAGGAAAAAAATACTGTCAGAAATTATTTCCATTTAACAAGTTTTTGCTGCGATTTTTTAAAAAAATCTTTCCATACCAATGAAACCATTGGATTATATTGGAAGTTTGATGAATGAAGAAAAGACAAATACCCATAATATATCAAATGTAAAACAGAAAATTCTGCATGCATACATTCTTTTCAAATTTAATAGCGACAGATGAAATAACTTTATTCATCACAAAACTTAGGGAGGGGGAGGATTCCAAAAGAGCAGCCAAAAGTTGAAAGAAAGTTGTAAAGTATATTTCTCTATTTCTCACTCTTACCTCAATTGATGATTTCTTAGATTTCATGTTAGATGCCTCCTCAATATTTTCATGTCTGTGAGAGAATAGCTAAAAAATATATATATATAAAATAAAAATAATAAGGTGAGCACATTTTTAATTATATTTTTATTTTTGTCATTATAAAAAATTGACAGCTATATCAATATTAACATAATAATAAGTATAAACATTTTAAAAACTTCACAAAATTATGAATTATATATTAATTTAAACATCTAAAATCAAGTATAATTGGCTTTCCAAAATAAATTATCGACACAAGTATAAATATACTTATTAAACAAAAACTCAATAAGATGACAGAACCAATATAAATATACATAAAGGCAGTCAAAATCATATATACTTCTCAGAGAAAAACTACACAAGATTGCTCATTATGATATTTTGTACTTATATAACATGTCTATATACCTCTTAAGCTTTGGGTCTAAATCTAAATTCCAAATGAATTCTAGATTAGATAAAACAACACTTGGTCTTGAAAGTTTCAGGCGGGGTTTCTCCTTTGTGCTTTTTAATATTTGTAAGCAAAAAAGGTTCATACAATCCTTTTTATCTTAAATATTTTATTAAAGGTGCCTGAATAACCGTTTTCTAAAATTGATTTTTTTTCCATATTATTAAGGAATGCTTCATTTTCTAGTGATGAAGTTTTCCTGTGAAACAAAATTACTAATAATTTTCCTCTGGAAAAGAAGTCATGAGTGGAAATTTTTTAGAAGTTCTGCTATGCAGTAGTAATAAATAGACTCAAACATCTCAGTTTATACTTATTATACTTCAAATTTTATGCAGAGCTGCCCACCTTCCGATGGAAGTAAAAAAACAGAAAATCTTATGTTAGGAATCAACGGTACAGGACAGTAAAACAACAAAGTCAATGAGTAATTAAGATGCAAATATTGTAGAAGAAATAGGAACAAAACTAACAAAAAATACAGTAAAAAAAGCCATGATTAAGCATTTATAAGAAGTATATGTAAAATGTTGTGATTTTTTATAGTATTTTTATAATCTTTATAAAAATATTCAAAAATAGTCATAAAATTATTTTTGCTCCTTTTTGAATTTCTTATATGTTTATTCTTTAAGTTGCAGCTGATATGACTTTTCTCAGAAAAAAACATTTGTAGAAAAAAGAAAGAGAAAATGACATATGTACCCTGCGCACCTGTGTAACAAAATTTTGCATGCCTAATGGAGGGTTAAGAGAAACATGAATATAAAATGATGCAAGATTCAATTGAAATAATATTCCCGATGCACATAAATAATAAAGTATGCTTGTATATAATAAAGACATGTCAGGAAAAAGGCTAAAGCAGAATTCTCAAATATATTTTTATTATGGCCTTTCGGGTAGGCTGAACCAGTATGGGTTTTAAATAAAATAAAAAAAAATTATTAACTTTGTATTGTAGTTTGTATAATAAAGTTAGTTACTAAAATCGCCTGCTCGGAGGTATAACAATAAAACTTTATCAAATTCTGTGTCCAAGCGATTTTTCAACAAAAAAAAACATTTAAAAATTCTTAAAGAAAAAAGAAATAGTGCTACATAATAGTAATACATACCGGTTCATTAGTTGAAAAGACAAACTTGCTTACATCTTCAGCTAAACTACTAAGACCAAGATTTTCAGAACCAAATAAATTTAATGAAGAAGGCACATCATAAGAATCAGTTTCATCACCATTTTTCTGAGATTCATTTCGAATATTGTGTCGAATAGCTACAAATTTTTTCTTGCGAGAAATGGAAGGCTAAGAAAAGAAGGAAAATAATAATTAATTAGTTTGGTCATCAGTGAATGAAAATATACAATAACATCCCAAAAAATGAAACTGTATGCAAGAGCTTAGTTTCACAGAATTCTTTATAACAACTTTTATTGAAAAAATTATTTTTAGCTGAAACTCAAATACTTGTTCAAGTTTTAAACATAAAAATACAGATTGAGTGCAGCTATATCAAATATTTGAAAATACAAAACACTTGCCATTATATAAAATATTAAATAAATAAAGAACATGTGAATTTTTTAGGATAAATTATAGAAATCGATAGCATTATTGGTATAAATTAATAAATATCAAATGAATCATGTAATGAGATTATAGGGGTAAAATTGAAAGAAAAAAAAGTTGCTCACATCCATCTCCATTTCAAATGCTAGTTTGTTTTCACCATCAACAATTCTTCCCCATATATGCTCATTCTAAAAAATAAAGAGGGGAAAAACCATGAGATACAATACTGAAATCTATACAGCTTTTCTCTATTCTTCACTGACACTCAATGAAACTAGCCTATAAATACTTTGCTTTGTAAAGCAAAATATTAAATGAAATGAAAACATGGAAAAACTTCCATTCCACATTTACAGATTCCCCCCCCCCCCTTCCATTTTGAGAAATAATGACAAAGTGCATATCTTTTATTGTGTTCAAACTAGTTTTGAAATCAGTGGCAGCTGATGTGTTGACTACCTTGAAACACTTGTCTGGCTCAGGCTGCATCATAAACTCCTTTTAAAATGCAGCGTTAGTATTTTAGACTCAATATTACATTCAGTTAAAACAGGATTCATTGCCACTTTCTTGCTTCTACCAATCTTCTGCTTTCTTCCCTTTCACCTGCTTCACTTTTGCTACTGTTCACATACCTCTTCTTGTACTGTTCCTATGATGGGAATGGTGGAGCCAGGTCTACCTCACCTTTCATATGAAATAATATTTTAAAGCAAAAATAAAAGCAAGGAAAATAGGAAAAATACGCAATGAAAAAATAATGTTGATGTCAAAATTTTATGCTTCACAGTCCTCCTTATAATAAAAATTATTTTGAATCACTGTACTTAAATAGAAACATTTCATTCTTCAACTGTCAGCCTAGCCAAACCATTAAGAGATTCTGGCTTGAACCAATCTGAATGTAAGGCAGTTAAGTTTCTGTTCAGCTAGGATAAGTTTTTATCCATTTGTCCATGCATATTTATGTGCTACAAATAATTTATTTATTTTATTTTGGAGAGAATATAGTAATATTTGGTTATAATTTAAAGTTTGCCAATAAATGATTTGTCAATTATAAACAAAATATTTTAAATATACAAGTAACACATACACTAATAATAAATAATTCTAAACTCATGAATAATAATACTAAACTCGGACAAAATTAGTACAAGGGGAAAAAAGTGAAAAGGCAATTTTTACATACATAGAAGCACATTTAACTATTTTTTTAAAGAATAATTTAATAAGCATAAAGGAAATTTTAGTATGAGGTACACAGTCCTATAACAAAATAAATCATTCTTACTTTCATAGGATTTTCTTTGAACAGGAAAGCATTGTAAAATTTCAACTCATTCTGTGTGCATGACACAACTGCCATAAGAGTATTATATTTTGCACAATTTAATTTCCTCAGCAATTCTTTATATTCAGGCTCCGTTTCATAACTTACACGTTTAAATTCCAAGGATAACCTATAAAAAGTAGCATTTTCTTTTTTGCAATAAAAGTGGTAGATTATGACAGACATCAGCATAAAGTTTTAAAATGCCGCTTGTATCCATTTTTTTAAACCAATAAATTCAAATGAAATCTTGGAAAATCAACAATTCCTTGTAGAGAAGTTTAAAAAAGTTATATAATTTAGATAAAATGTATGGTTCTCTAATATTGAAAATTAAGCTAAATTTTCCCTTATCATGCCAGAATTGATCACAATAGAGAGAGACAAACTGAAGTTTATCAAATACATAGAACTTCCTTAAGAAAATACACATTAAACAAGGAACGATACATACTTATTAAATCTTTATTAAAAGTCACTTATTTAAAAAATTGTGTATTTACAATATAATGGAAAAAAATTACCAAGAGCAAAACAACACGTCTGAAATTTCAGTTTAAATTCATTCAATTCAAAGTTTAAGGTTTATAAGGCAAGAAAAATATCCAAATATACTGTTATATATTTCTTTTGATTGAAATTCTCTTTTAAAAAATAATCAAATATGCATGAAGGAGAAAAAAGAAGAGTAGGTTAAGAAAGAAGGAAGAAAGTGAAGATTATGATTGTGAACCAAGAAAGTTATTACATAAAAAGTTATTTACGAGCAGTTACACAGATAATAAAATTAATAAGTTAAACCATTTTAATTGTGAGAAATAAGAGTGTAAATATTGCCTTGTCTAATTTTATGAATACTAATCAAAATAAAATAATCTGAGAAGAAGATACTTGATGATTTCAGAACTGAGTTCATTTCCTTGAGTAGGTTTTTGGCCAAGAAATGATTCAACAATTTGAGAATCTTTAGTATGAAGAACATCTTTTGAAAGATTTTGGTACATTTGCTCCAGAAGCTTGAAGCAAGCAATTTTTCTGGCTAAAAACACATCTTTGGCAGGAGTAACCTAAGGAAAATCAAAAATAAACTTTGAATTATTGTAAATTATACATATGATATAAAAAAATTATTTATTTCTTTTGAAAAAGTATTGAAGCACAAGACTTGATTTGATTTGCTAGAGCAACACCTTATTTTGAAGCCAAATGATGAACTTGACAATTCTGAAGAATAATTCTAAAAAAATCGTTGAAAAAATGTTTTTAAGGGTTTTTCCTCCTTCTTTTGTTTGGTTATTCATTTACAAATGTAATAAAGAATAGTGATATTGTCATAAAATGCAAACTTCAATATTATACATAAAAAATAAGTTTTCATATCAGTAAATATATTTTCATCAGTAAAATATATTTTCTTGTTCAAAGCTTCACTTTATTTCATAAGCATAGTTGCTTTATTAAGCAATTTTCATTTCCGTATTTGTTACAATGAAAGTAATTTTGCTTATGTTGTTATCAGAGCAGTATTTTACATAGTAACTTTATATATATATAAGACTTTGCAGTTGTACAATTACTTTCAAAAATTATCACTATAATAATCTGAAGTAAAATAAAAAAAATTAGATGCATTAGATTTCAGCAATTTTAAAATTTTTTTCTATCTCTCCGTTATAGCAATAGCTGTTAAGTGCTGAACTTCTTAAGAGTAATAAAGTTTATTTTTATCAAAATCGGTTCATATTTTCCGATGGCACGTTCCCTCCAAGATCGACAAAAATATGTGAAATTACTTCAATATGCAATTTTTGGTTCTAACTCCTCAACATAATCTTTATACAAAATCTTGTTGATGAGTTGCAACAGGTTCGATGCATATACACAACAAAAGGCTATTTAGGTATGAAAATATATCAACTTCATTTATTTTCTTTATTTATTGTAATACATTGGAAAACTAAGTTCCAAAACTGCAATATCATTTCTTACTTCAGAACAAATGGAAAGAAAGGAGAAAGTAACAAAAAATTAACACACCTCTAAGAAACCTTTCGGCTATTAAAACATCTTTATGTCTCTTAAATTTCTTGGATGGCATTGAACTTTTTCTTCTCACCAAATGATATGCGAAAATTTGAATTATTGGAAAATACGAACCTAATTCCGATGTTCATGAAACAGCATGTAGCAATTATCAATAGAAAATTCCAAATATTGCAGCTCCCATAAAATCGGTAAAATATATTGCAGAGTTAGCTATCCACGATCCTGACCAATTGTCGCAAAGTACTTAGATGGTTACTTAAGTGAAAAGGAACTCTTTTTCTTTTTTTGAAATCGTCTACGGCACAGTAGTTAAACATTAAAACCAGGAAATAGTTCACAGAGCCCAAAGCACGTGTTGAAAGTAATTGGAACAACTTGTTACCTTTCTGAAAAGCTACTTAAATCTGTTGACTCTGTAAATGAATGCAATGTATTTTTTTGCCCATGCTGAAAATATGATGTTGATCAAGACACTAGATGACAGAAAACACATAAGAGGAACTTTACTGCATCTAACTCGGAATTAGGGGATCACAGCCTTTGTTGCTTCAAATCCCATAACTCTTTATTTCAAGATTCAAGAACACATAAGAGAACTGGATATTAGACAAATTTGAAAGACTAGACTATCAGTTGGAAATAAAACAACAATTAGAAATTTCAGGATAGTCAAACTCAATTTCCAAGCTATGGAGTGAACAGTAATTATTCAAATGAATGTTTGCGGTTTAATTCCTCCCCTGCTGTTGCAAAACATTAGTGATAATGAAATCAATTCCCTTGTTCGACGTGGTGCAGTACTTGAATGGAACGTTCTAGTGTTACCCACAAGCAGTTGAGCAATGTGTCAAACTTGTATCAAAAGCAGAGTGTTTCTAAGGTCAGCCAACCAGCATATGCCCAGAGGCTAGTGGGACCCCACACTCAGCTACCTTATATGTTGATCAGAATTCCCAAGTAACCCCTAACACACATACAAAACCTTAAATTGTAGCTGTCTCTATTAAAAATAAATGCAAAGTCAATATAAAAACATTTATTAACATGGAAAACTATGCATAGCATATTTAATCATTTGAAATATTCCAGCTGTTAATAAAATTGCACCCATTCATATTTATCTTTAAAAAGAGTTTTTATGTTTGTTTAGAGTAAGTCTAATAAAAAAAATTCCAACTGGAAGGTAGATTCATGCATTGATCTTGATTCATGTATGGATGGATCCTAATGGATTCATCGTATGTATTCTGATTTTTTTGAGAAATCACATTTACCAAACTACATAAAACTTTATTTATGGGGCTTCATTCCATATTTGTGTCCAGTACCTCAAAATTCAAAGGGCAGCACTGATCAGACGTATCGCGAAAAGTTTGTGGAATCGGTTGTAGAAGCTCAGAAACAACCCTACTGCCCATAAAGTCTGAGTTTTCCCATAAATTAGACTTCCAAATGTCATCTGGTGAGAAGAAAGAGTAAAATGTCATGCCAGAAATTTAAGAGACAAAGACGTTTTAATGTTGAAGTATTTTCTTAAATGCCTGTTAATTTTTTGTTACTTTCTCCATTCTTCCCATTCATTCTTCAGTGAGAAACGATATTGCAAGTTTGGAGCTTATTTTCACATTGTGTTACAATAAACAATGAAAAGAAATGAAGTTGCTAAATTTTTAGAAATAAATAATTTTTTTCATGCATATTCATCGATCTGTTGTAATTCTTTGAGAAAATGAGGTATAAAGATTATGTTGAGAGTTAGGAACTGAAAATTGCATATTGAAGTAATTTCACAAATTTTTGTCAATCTTGGAAAAAACGTGGCACCGGAAAATATGGACCGATTTTGATAAAATAAACTTTACTCTTAAGAAGATCAGCACTTAACAGCTAGTGCTATAATAAAAAGATATAAAAATTTTTAAAAAATGATTGAAAAACAATCTATTTTCGTCAACTTTTATGATTTTCAAGGCTCTTGTGGCAACGGAGAATACCAATCAATTTCCTTACTTTTTTTCTCGTTTTATTTCTCACTGATTTGCAACTTTTCCGCGGTATAGTTACATGACAAAAAAAATTTCAGCCCACCCTAATGTTCAAGCTATAAAACAAGAAAATAGAAATAGAAAGTTCTTGGTCTGAAGATGGTTACATTTGTAAAGGAGAGGGGGGGGGGGGGGGAGCATCTTTGAGAGATTTTCTTGTTGGACCTAACAGCCAAAACATAATATTTACAATAATGGAATATAAAAGATGCAACATGATAATTACCTCTGGTTTTTGTAATGGAAAAGTGGATTTCTGTATTTAAGTCAGGATTTAAATGGTATTGCTTCATTTTTTATATTCATGTGCAAACAATTTAAAGTTGAATAATGCTTTGAAATTGATCCGATTCTAAAAAGACACCTCATGATGGAAATAGGTATACCATGAGCAAATTTCAGATCAAGAGAGAGATGCAGAGAGGGGACAAGGTGTAGTTAAATTAATTTTACATTCATTTCAGTTAAGTTTAAATAAGATAAAATTATTAAGATAAGAAAATAATTTGAAATTGAAGCTGAAATTAGTATCTCTTGACACCTTTGGTAGAAACAGTGTTAATGTATCTCCATAATATTTTCAGAGGTGATTGTGGCTTCATGAAAAAATACCTGAAATTTTAGCAGGAAAATTATGTGTAGGGAACGGATATGCATTCATTTATTACAGCGCAGATTCAATTTTGTATGCAATTTTTAATATGCTTTTTTCACATAAGAAATTGATTTAATTTATTTTGTCTTAGTTCATGAGTTTTCAATAACATTCTATAACACACATGAAAAGAAACCATCAAAATTGATAACAAAACAATATTAAAAATTTAATAACATTTTCTATGAATAGCATTAATTAATATATATATAAATTCTTACGGGACCATTCTTAAGTGAGGAAGTTATTCTTAGTTATGGTATGGCAATTTCTAAAAAAACCATTTGGATTGACTCAGCATAATCCAAAGTAAATTTTCCATAGTATAGATTATAATTTGTGTAGTCCTGCAAAGCCGAATTGGGTAGAAACTAGAATCCGAGTAGTTGAGTCTTTGCATCTTAAGTTTAAAAAAATGTTATCAGAAAATACCGGAATTCTGGCATTGGGATGAGAAAATCCAGAATTCCAGTATTAAGGATGAAGAAAATACCAGATTTCCAGTATAATACTGGAACATAATCGCCCCTGTATTTTTCTTCACAAAAGAACAAAAATAAAATAAATGTTACAATATAATTAAATATATACAAAATGTTGCACAGTATAATTTTTGAAAGAAATTTATCTTTCGTAAAAAAATCCAGATTTTTCTGGACTAAAAAGACTAAACTAATTATACATGCATACTTAAGGATTATCATAAAAAGCAACATTTTAAGATTAAAAATCTAACTTTTAATTTCATTGGAATAAAATTATTCTACTATGCATCACAAAAAAATGAAATATATTATCAAAGATTATACATTTAATGAACATGCTTTACAATTTTTTAACTATTATAAATGGTGTCTAATTAATTATGCAGCTCCTTCATATTTACTTTAAATAATACTGTATTCTTAAATCCTCAATATAAACACCCAGACAAGCTAATAAAATTAGCTAAAAATATATATTTACAAGAAATTAAATGCTTCAACATATTACACAAAATTAACACATTTTTCTTTAGATAGTAGTACTTACAAGTGCAATATTTTCTTTTATATTACCAAGCAGAACCTTAATATTTGATGAAAAAAAATTCATAAGAGGAGTGACATCAATATTCAGCAGAATGACCAGCAAGATTTTGTCAACTATTGCAAGAATCACTTCCGGATCCAATTTCTTCTGATTTAGTAAAAACATTTCAAATATTGTATCAGCAAACCTTTGATGATGACAAGGCTCTTTTCTAAAAGGAAAAGCAAAATAATAATATCTGCAATATATACAAACTTAAATATTTGAGAAAGATAACATAAACAAAATAGATATAGGTAACAATTTCTATCAATATAAATTTACCCAAATAACAGTGCTTAAGCCTTCCTTTTTGAATGATTTTTCTAGGTAAGTCCACATATAGTTGGTATTAAATATTATTTTGTTTCAAACAAAGAAAAAAATATTTAGGCGATTTAGATTTGAAACTCCTAACTATATGCAGAAAAAATTGATTCTCTAAGCATTTAGCATTTCTAGCTCACAGACAATTTGAGTGTTTTATTCTTGCAATATTACTAATATAATAGCCCAGATCTGTCTCTCGTAACGCTCTGACATCACCAACAATGCCATAGCACTGCGAGACGTTAAACAGCATTATTTCATTGTTAGAGAACCTAAATTTCAGTAATTTTAAATTTAAAAGAGTAATTGTCGTTCTAATTTCAAAATTAATAGCTCTAAAATAGTGAAATAAAATTTACTATCGATTGATATAAAATTTATCTCGCTATGATCAATAGTTCCCAATCAATTTTAAATTATATGAATCATATATTTCAAATTAATATGCGTTTTTTAATAGAAAGTAGTAAATCATGTCAGTGGTATATCATGCACGTGATACAGTTTGGACGCCACGATGCATCTGATTATTTATTGCAATCGTGGTGATATAATTTGATAATATTTTTTGGCAACGTTTGACAAGCAGAGAAGTGCTTTGTTTTGATTAGAATTTTGAAAAAGAATTCCTTTGAAATTTTAACTTTTGATTTATGTTTGACAAGCTGAGAATTTCATGGTTACTGAATTATAATAAAATTGCTAAACAACGGAAAATACTACGCATGGAATGTTGTTTTCCAAGAGATTTTGTGAATAAAGAAATATGTAAATGAAAAAAACATATTTCCTGTCATAAAACATGTTTATGTTATTGGTTTTCAATCAATGTAAAACATTTCTCTCACATATATATCTATTTAAACAAATCAAATTTGACAGGAAGTCTCTCAAATGAAGAGGCAATTTGCATCTGTCATACTATGATGGGTGATTTTCTAGTTCTACTATAAACTGATATTTTGCAATAACCTTCATTAAATAAAATTACACATATAAACAGATATAATAAACATAAATTGGTCAAATTCAAATCTCAGTTTAAAAAATAAGTTAGAGTACTTCAATTAAAAAAGATATACATACAGCAAATTTGAAATAAATTTTTACTGCATTTTGTATCTTTTTAATTGATATAAATGTTTTACATAGGTCCCATTTTTATTTTTAACTTTAAAAAAAACAATGTTACATTTTTTTTTTGTGTCTGCGGGAGGAGGGTGAAAATTTTCCTAAAGTTAAGATGGCTCATTATGCAAAAAATCTTTCAATTCATTGAATTCTGTGCAAACAAATTCACGCACATATTTTATCACTTATAATTGAAAAATATTTATAGAAAAAAAACACAAAGAAATATGGATGACATTTTTAAAAACTTCACTTATTATATTTTAAATGAATATGATAAATATGAATTTTAAATACAGTAAGACTTCTCTAAGTGGTCCAACTGCATAGTGGTCACCCCCTGAAAGACTACTTTTGTTTGGCATGGAATTTTTGGCCTATAGAAATCACAATAAAATAACCTCTATGAATGATCACTCAAACAATGGTCATCCAAGTTCAATAAAAAACATTCCTTTCGTCTCTCTAAGCTTGGACCTTTTATTAAGAGAAAGGGAGGAAAGAAAAAAACAAATTATTTTTAAACTCAAAAACAACACTAGAAATCACATTGAAATTAACCACTCCTCTTCCACAGTGAAGAGAAAAGTTAATTTCAGCCTTAACTGAGACAACTGGACATTTAAGAGTTTGTTTGTGCCTTTCAGGTGCCGATTCAAACTCTGACAAAATGATGCTGATATGTTTACAAACACCGGAAAATAAAACTTACAGCTTAAAAAACTTTAGGAAAATGAGATATTATTGCCCATTCCTGAACAACTACCACTGGAAACAAGTTGGAACTTATTTTTCCACTTAAAAAAAAATGAAAAAAAAAGTTACCTCCAAAAAAAGCTGAAAAATCCCAGCAAACACAAATTGCATCATTTTCAAAAAATAAATAAATAAAATGAAGTATTTTTTCTTTAGATGACTTAAAATACACTTTATCAGGAATAACGAATTAGGGTTTATTTAAATATGTATTTTGTACTTCCAAACATGAAACCCCTTTAGAATGGCCAATTTTCACTAGAACAGAGAGTGTCTGCTGTAAAGAGGCTTCACTGTATATGAAAGAAACTGCACAAAGTGTATTAACACCTTTCAAATTAATTAATTACCAACCTCCTAATCATCTGAATGATACTTCTTCGAAATTCATCTTCCAATGGATGATTATCTTCTTTACAAAAAAACATTGTCAGGAATTGAAGAAGAAAATCACACCCAGTGAGAGAAAGAGATGACAATAACTAATAGAAATAAAAATAAATTCATAAAAATCTAGAATATTTTTAAAATATGAAAATTTAAAATAAATTTTATCATACATAATTTTCTCACCCTTTTAAGAGCAGAAATATATGTGTGATAAGCAGAGCTACCAATTTGTAATTCAGTACTTTGTAATGGAAAATGAACTGCTCTGATTTCTTCAATACAAAATCTAATGAAAAATATGTATTAGTAATAGCATAATAAACAAAAAAAAAAAATCTATCTTTGACAGAAAATGAAATAATTAACTGAATGCTTTCAAAAACAAATTCTGTAAATGAAATTTATATAAAAAAAGCACAAGTAATAAATATATCAGTGAAATTAAAATTGAAATGCACTTTTTGTTAATTGATATAGATACACTAATATATAGAAAAAAATACTGTTACAAACATGGAATGTCACTTCCCAGCAATGTTAGTCTTATGGTTGGGAAGAGAGTTCAACAGAGGAATGGAGCCATTGACCTCCAACCTTGGCGACAGAATGTAGGATCTCAAAAATACTAGAATTTTCGTGATATCTCTATTAGGGGCCGAGAACCAGATTTCTACAAATGATTACATGTAACATCACAACCTGTCAAGGAGACTATAAATATCACTGTCCTTGGATCACAGGAGTTTGATCGACTTGGAATGTGTCGAGTCATCTTTGGACTTAAAACGTGTTGATCAACTGGGATTGCCCTTGAAATCTCTCTTTGGAGTTTTATCCGCAGTTCAAGCTAGTAAGCTGATAGACCCCGAGCGGTACTGAAATTGCTGTTTGTTTGTGATGTGAATTTTTGCAAGTGTTGCTTTTCCTGTTACCTGTGCTTCGTGTTTTCCAGAATATTCGAGAATAAAGAGTCATTCTCTGTTATCCTGCTTGTTGGACTGTTTTCACTGTACACACACCAGGACGAATTTTCATAACAATACTTTAGAAGTAACATTGTGCATTTAATTAAAATAAATGAAAATCAGAATGAAGTAAGTTACAAGAAGTGAATTAAATTACAAGACATAAAATTAATTAGATGATTTTTTTAAACAAATTGCACTGGATATCATATCTATGGGAAAAAAACAATTTTAAAATTTGATAATTTAAGTTTCTGCTACTATTTTTAAAACTTAACGTATTAACGTTTTATTGTAAGTGTATGAAAACCCTTATTTATAAAAAATAATTTTGTTGATAATTTGATATAGCATGACAACTGCAGTTTTTATAGGGACAATACCTTTTCCAAATCTGAATGTTTAACCAAAATTGATGGGGGGGGGGGGGGAAAGTTTTTCAAAAAATATCCAAGTGTTTTAAAATGTAAAATTACAACCTAAGTCTTATATTTAAAGGGGACTAATGACAAAATATTAGCTCAGAACTAACAAATAAAGAATTTGTTATAAATTTAATATTTTTAATGTGATAGTGTTACCATTTATTACAAACAAAAAACATATTCTTGCAGATATTGTTGAAATGTAGCAGATACAATTTGTAAAGTTGTATCTCTCAGAGACTCTACTAGTAATTAAGGAAATTGCTTTCTGATGCAAAGGTTAAACAGTTGAAATCAAGCACTTAAATGAAAGATCATTTTATGAATTTTAATATACAATCGTTTTCATTCATACGATATTTTAAACATTAGTAAAAAATAAACTTATTAACACATGTATAAGAGAAAAAAAATGTAGGTATTTTTCACACATTTTGCTATAAAACTGTATGTTTTATTATAATCAAAATATTGGTTCTAATTTTCTAGATGCAAAAAAGAAAATAGCAATAAAGATTCCTTCTCATTTTTTAAGAAGAGGATAAAATAATAAAAAATAATAATCTTAATAAATATATAATTTTAATATTATTTCACAGATATAATTCAAAATATGTTACATGCAATGTATGCCATTTTTAGGTGCATTCAAAATAAATCTTTAACTCATTGACAAGCTTAAGCATATATATTAAAAAAAATTACTTCAAAGTATCAGTGTCAACTGTATCTTCTATAAAGAATGGTAGAAGTTCTAGGGCTGAATCCTAAAATAAACAAAATACAAAAGCATTTTAACTTTATTTCTGCCAAAAGAATAACAAAACACATTTTAAAATTGTTTTCTTAGATTAATCAGTTCCCCTCAGTTGCCTCTATAGCTTTTTGTACAAAAAACATAAAATGACTCTATAAAAATGTAAATATATCTTTCTACCCACCTCTACTCAGGTATAAAATATACATGTAGTATATCTATTTCTAACATGAACTGTCTTATAACACCCTAAAAATCTTATAATATTGTCTGCTCTTAAATCACTTTATGAATGAAACAAATAAAATAAGTCAATACTATTTCTTTTCCAATACAAATATGGAATCTTCATTTCTATTACAAAAAAAGGTGCAATAACCCTCTATAGCCTTTATATTCAATTAGTGAGAATATGCTTTTACTGTCAAGACCTGAGAACTGCTACCTAAAATTATGTTATTATTATCAGGTCGATAACATCCTAGATCTATTTTACTGTTTGATAGCTCAACAAATCTTTTCATGTGAAATGAATGCAATTAAATTTATTTCATGTTACTTTCCTATAGAATAAAATAACTTTCAACTGATTCTTATGAACACACAACACTGACATTATTTAACAATTTTTCTAATAAGGAAATGGATTAGTATCAGTAATAAATTCATAACAAAATTCAGCATAAGATAAGTCTTACTAATAAATTTCTATAAAAAGCAATATTTTTCAATCATGCTTTGCATAGATTCTCTTGGGATGCATGAATTCAATAATGATAAAAATAATGTCCAGCTATATGTATATCATCAACTTGCAGCTACAACTTTATAAAATTTAACCACCATTTATACCATAAAATTATAAAAACTAATAAGTAAAATGAAAAATAATAATATTTATTGAAATCAAATAAAAAACATTGAAAGTCTGGTAAGCACATCTCTGCCAATAATGGGCTTGTACATCAATATTTCTATAAGCTTTGATAAACTGTAAATTTACTGTGGCAGTAAATATATTAAAAACTTAGACAAAAATTAACTGAATAAAGATGTTTACTTTGTAAGTACATTTTTTAAATTAACCCATTGAAAATACATCATTATCATTACACTGATATATATGATCACATTTAATTATAATAATTTATTGAATTATTCCTTTAGAACAGTTTAAAAGTAAATGTAAACCAACTGGAATAATACAAAACTCTAAAATGATTTTTTTTGGTACAAATGCATCAATAAACTAATACCTGTTTAAACGTCCTTTAACATTTATCAGTAATTCAAGTCCGCACAAAATAAATATACAAATTAAGTAAATCCAGACGAGTATCATCCCAAATGTAAAACCACAACCATAATGCTTATAAAAATAAGGATCTATTGGGATCCAAGTACATTCTAAACCGATAATATTGGGAGTATGAATTAATTTTAAGAGATTGGGTAACTGCTACTATATCGCATCAGGTCATATTATTGCTAACTTCATGTCAAAGCATCATCAAGTGACTTTAGTTTTCAGTATATGTTATTTTGCTGAAGTGTAAAAGACATGAATTTTTTTTAGCATTGAAAATATCCAATTTCGTGCCAACAAAACACAATTTGTAGGAAGCTTTGCATTTTTGCTTTCATTTGAAGAAAAGTGCTGCTGAAAGCCAAAGAAAGCTGCCGGAAGCTTATGGTCATTATGCTCCATCGATTTTAATATGCGAGTATACTTGTTTAAACACTATTAAAAAGGTAAATTTCACACCAAAGATAAGGAACATCCAGGCCAGCCAAAAAAGTCTGAAGATGAGGAAATACAAGCTTTACTTGATAAAGACTCAAGTAAAATGCAAGAAGAACTTTCAGAATCATTAGATAATGATCGAACAACAATTTCCAGACGTTTAAAGGCCATTGGAATGATTTGCAAGCAAGGAAATTGGGTATTGTATGAGTTGAAGTCCAGGGACATTGAAAGGTGCAAAACGACTTTCAATTGTTGCTTCAAAGACACAGAAGAAAAAAATTTTTGCATCATATCATTATGGTTGATGAAAAATGGATATGCTATGATGGTCCAATGTGTAAAAATTTATGTGGCATTCCAGACGAACCCTCAATATCAATAGCAAAGACGAATATTCATGGAACTCTGTATTTGTATTATGAGCTGCTCTAATCCAACTCAACTATCATTGATGAACACTATGGATGTCCTACCATACCCGCCATATTCCCCAGGTATTGTTCCTTCTGATTACCATCTATTTCAACCAATGACTCATTGCTTGTCTGAGCAGTGCTTCCATTTTTATGAGGGTACTAAAAAATGGGTCAATTCGTGGATAGCCTCTAAAGATGTGTTGCCCTTTCAATGTGGAATCAATTTATTACTAGCTAGTGGCTAGTGATGAACAATATTTTGAATGATCAAATCAAAAATATATTTCCAAAGTACAGGGATGAGATTGGCAAAAAAGCAAAAAGACTGAAATCATACGCGAGCAAAACATTTTTACCACAATTTATATGCAAAAGATGTTTTAAGAAGTAAAACATCAGAACATGCAACATGATGAAAATATTACACTATAATAATTAACAACTTAATTATTTATAATTCAGTATGTATAAATAAGAAAAAGAATATTAAATTATTATTAAATCATTCACATTAAAAGTTGACAAACAAGTTTAACACATCATCAGGGGCATCAGA
Organism: Araneus ventricosus; assembly: GCA_013235015.1. NCBI lineage: Eukaryota > Metazoa > Arthropoda > Arachnida > Araneae > Araneidae > Araneus > Araneus ventricosus. Next base: position 52,372 of record BGPR01004773.1, read on the forward strand.
AAATACAAAATTAGACATTCAAACATATTTACCACCTGTACATCAATGAGATGCAACATTCACCCAACAGAAGTCCGAGAAGAATTATATTTAATAGCCTTTTGATAAAAGTTAACTCAAAAAATAAATAAAAATTAGGACAAATAATTTCTTTTGCTTCATGCAATTGTGTAAAGTGTATCAGCTCTTTATAAATTATAATAATGTATCATATACTGATTACTGTTTTATTTCTTTTATTTTTATAAATTTTTGCAAAAGTAACAGCACAATGATTTTGCACCTTATAAAGCAAGAGGGGTCGAGATATTGTATAGTAACGACAGATTCATTTAGCATTATTGCTATTTGAAACCCTTTGAAACATTTCCTTAATTGTTAAAGAAGTGGTTTTCTTCCGTTTTTTTAATTGTGTGGCTTTTGTTGGTAACAGATCTCCATTAACACGCTTAACCCCTTGTTTTGGAGGCCTCCTATCTTTGACAGATTTTTCTTCAATAAAGGATGTGTTTGCATCCTCTGCAAGTTTATTTTCAGTAGAGGCTCAAGTTTTTGCACAGTCTTCATTAGTATCTCTCTGTTTAATTACTGGCATAGTTGTTGGGACTACACTATCTCTAGAATGCCTAGGTAAATCATGTTTTATTTTTTTTTTATTTATGTCTTATTCTCTGCTTTTTTGTTGTATTTGCACACAACTTTTTAGCTGCCTTTTTTGATAGGAGTTTCTTTTTTTATGTAGTTTATTTATTTATTTATTTTTTTAATTTCTTCATCTTGGTACGCCCTACAAGATGACCTTAAGTTTCCAACTAATTTTTTTTTTAACATGTTCATAAACCTTTTTTTTTTTTTGCAAAATATGCCACAGAGGTTTTGTTTTCTGCAAAAAGGTGGTATTTAATACTTTGAATGGCACTGAATGTTGGAATGTTCATTCTTGTAGAGCTTGCCAATATAATGTTGATTCGTCAGTAGAAGATGAATCAGCTAGTTTCCTAGCCGGCGGAGTTAAGCCGCACGGTCGAGCCTATTTTCCCAGAATTTTCTTTTGAAGATTGGAAGGTTTCTATTCTTTGTGTGAAATCGGAATTTTCGGAAGAAAAAGCAAATTTTTGCGGTAAAAAAAACGGAATTTTGAGAGAAAAAAGCAGAAATTTCTTCAAAGTAACAAAAAAGCGGAAGAATCTCATCCCTGAGAGTAAAGTTGTGTTTTTATCAAAAAATCCCTTAAAATTAATTCACACTCCCAATATATGATGAAAAATGAATTGATTTTACAAACAAAAAGTTACAGATTGTAAAAAGTGTGTCCATACTCCATAATAAATAGGAGGTATTATAGGAGGAGGTAAACCATCATGTCCCTGATACTATTATATGAACAGTAGCTTACTAAGATTTTGGACTAATATATTCTTTTGCATGGCAAAAATAAAAAATTCAATAAATAAAACAGTGTTTTGAAATTTTAAGAAATTCAACTACATAATACTAAAAAAAAACTATGTAAGGAAATACAATGTGAATGTTACAAAGAGATTCTATTTTCTGAAACCATTTTATACTTTTTTTTTTTTGCAAAAAACAAAAGTGCAAAAATGTTGCCAAATGTTAACATTTTTCTACATCCAGTAAGAAATGAATATGTTATTTATTTTACTACTAGCATTAGTCTCTTTTATCACCATTCAGACAAAGGAATAATTACTTTGAAAGAGAATCTGCCTCTCTGAATCATCAGGAATAGAGAACAAATAGTTTGAAAAACACAATTTCTATGTAAATCATAAAAAACTAGAATTTTAATTTTAAAAATATATTAAAACTAAAAGTTTAGTTGAATTTCATGAACTTTTTCATTTTTTATTATCAATATAAAAAAACTATATTTATTAACATACTTTTCATTTAAAAAGAGATCCCAGATTAAAATGACATAAATACAAAATATATGTAATATAGGTACAAGTTAAAAATACTCACAATAAAACTCAGTTCATTATTTTGCTTCTTAAGTAAATGTACAAAGGTAGAGAAAAGAGACATTGAGTAAAATCCAGTTTTGTTGACAGCAACCTAAAAAATACAATCAATATATATATATATACTTGGGATAGTAATCTTAGCATTTCTGTCTTCAAGAACTTAGTAAAAAATTATATAATTAGAAGTAATAATTTAGTAACAGACATTGATAATAGAATTAAGAACATAAAAAATTTCTATTCTTTTGCAATAGATTATGGAATGCCAATAAGCTTTCTAAGAGTATATATAGATAAGAAATATTTAGGTCATTTAGAATAAAACATTCATATTGGTATATAATGGATTATTTTTATTTCTTTGATTGTAGGTTAGTGTTCTTTCATATTCTACTTGTAATGTGTAATTTTATTCAAATTTGGTTATTGAGTTATTGGTTTCAGATTTATTACATAGATGGCGCCAAGATCTTTCAAGTGAAATTTTCCTTTTTAATAGACATTTTTACCAACTTTCAAATATTATCTAGATAAATAATTTTATTACATTTTTTAAATAGTTTTGAGATTTTTAATATAGGTATCTTAATATTTCTTAATATCAAAAATTAATTATATTATTTGGTCAATTATGCTGTTCCGTAGTTGGAAATCTAGTACTGGCAATATGTGATGTCAAGCTAAGAGGCGGTATATATTGAAAGTGTTGTATTCTGGTAAGGATAAGTAGAGACACTGATTATTTAATGTTTAATGAAAAGTATGGGTATTTTATTGAATGATATATTACTGTTTTTAGTGCAATATATGGTTGTATTACATATTTTCATCCTGAATTTTAGTCCTATCTATATAATTATGTTTTATTGTTAGGGTTAGTGTATTACTTTTCTTTCCAAATTCTTTCATTTCAGGGTAAATTACCCTGTTTGTTTTTTCAACACTTTAGTAACAGGGATGGTTTGTACAGCAAAATTAATATAACCTGGCTAAAGCTTGTCCACAGCCAAGCTGCTATATTAATTATTGAAAACTCCACATACTTGGATTGACTTTTTCAATACTTTTATTAACAACAGAGTTTTTTACTTGTTGACATATAAATGTTTATACTTAATTTTTTGTTCATGGTATCTCTATAGTATTTTCAATTCTTTAGATTTTGTTTTAAATTTGGTTGTATTGTTCAAATAATGACTTTTTAGTTTAGGATTTGCTTCTTGATATGTCTTGTTTACTTTGTTTCTGTATGATCATATATAATAAGTTATATTTATATATATATATATGTTTGTGTGTGTTTATTAAAAAAATTATATGTTTTCAAATAATAAAAATTCAATTTATTAAATAATGTTTGAAAAATACAAATAAACTTACTTCTGAATCAATTAGTAACATCTTTGTCATGATAGACAATACTGAATATTTACTGTCAGTATCTGGGTGACATTCCCACCATTCATTGATATCATTCCAGTAAAGCAAATAAGCTTTTATGACATCTTTGCCATAGCTAAATGACAAAATACCAAATTAGAATCTGAAAAAAGGCCTCTTTATAGCATAACACATGCACATTTTGATTTTATTATACTTTATCTGGATTTAAGCAAGACATATTTAACTATAATAACAATAATTTGTTTACTTTTATGATAAAAAAACATTATGTTGAAACAATTTAATGAAACCATTTCTTTTGTATCGGATTCAAATTTGCATCAGCCTTAAACTCAAGAACTCTTTGTATTATTAATTTTAAGAAATATATTATATTTGCTTCATCATTTTGTATTTCTCTCGATGTAAAAAATGTTTTAAATATGAGACATTACTGTTTTAAAAGCAATTTTTAAGCATTATAAAAAAATGATTTCAACATCCCAAAAATTAATTTCTGATACATTGTTAAGTTTAATTAGCTGGGAAAAATATCTAAAAAAAAACACTTTTAGAAGAATAAATTAAAAAACAACACAAAGTTTTTAACTACTTTTTAAAAACTATAATATAATTTTTAGAAAATGTATATATTAAATTTGAGAGATAGAGAGTTGGGACAATAGTTTAAATAGATAACAACAAATTATACAACTAAAAGAAACAGAGATGAAAAAAAGTGAAATTTGAAATATTGACCTACATATTATAAACACATTTAAAAAAAAATGATGACTCACTTCTTTCTAAGAACTCTAGTACAAGCCACAAAATCTATGAATTTAATAAGAATGGAAATTTCAGTGAATGTAGTCTTATTGAGAAAATTTATGACAGTTTTCACAAAAATATCAGGTGCCTTTGCAACAAATGTGCAGATACTTTCAGCAAAAATATTGAATATAAATAATCCTTTTTCTGGGTGTATATTTGTATCTGCAGACAGCACAGGAGCATTTAAAAGTCGTAGAGACAATTCATCAATCTATAAGGAAAACAATTTATACACAATTTAATCTAAATACAATATGAAAACACATATTAAAATATAAATTAAAAGACCAGTCATTTAAATGAAAAACAATAGGAGAAAGTATCAGTTGATAAATTTCAATTTTTTTAATAAATAAATAGAGATGGATTGCTCATTCAATAAGTAAAAAATAATAAAATATACACAAACATCAAAATAGCATAAAAAGTTTTCTTCCTGTATTAAAAAACTATATACAGATACACTAGTACCTAAATAAATGATCTAAGAAAACTCTTATATATGGTTTCATGTCAAGTGGAACAAATCAGTAAGACCTAATGTGAAATATGATATAATGTAAAATTTATTGTGCAAAGAACTTCAGAAGATATTCAAAGAGATTGCTTCAGAAAATGTAGATATTGAACCAGAAATATAAACAGACAAAGAAAGCAGATTGCTCTTGGTAAGTCATCTAAAGAGACATGTCAACAAGAGATATGTCCACCATGCAGTGGAATGCGACTTTCAAGTCATGCTTTGAATGATTTAATCAAGGAGATTTTGAAGTAACTTTTTCCACTCCATTTTCACTACACACATAATGAAAAGCTTGCTTGTTGGAATATGGACAGGCAGCAAGATGTTGCCCCTCCCCTAGGCATCCCATTAATTTTCTATGGCATTAACACTTTGTGGCGCAAGGCATTAAATTTTTTGAAATGTGATGATAAAACATCATGAATTGATTTAGTTTATTGTCTAGACATGGAATCTATACAATTAAAAAAAAAACTTACTTGATTACGAGGGGGGTCGTCCCCTTTTGGGGTCACCCCCTTCATATGAGAACCCCTTAGATACAGCCACCTTGATCTACTCAAAAGAATATTGTTGAATCTTACAGAAAATCATAAATTAAAACTTGGGAGACTAAAACTAATATTGGAGGAAATTTTTCAAGTTAATTTGCTAAAATTATAAACGTCCAGAACAGAAAAAATTTCTTACCTCTGAGTTAAGGAATTTTCCCAAACTTTCTCTCTAATAATTCCTATTCCGAAACGAAATTTCATAAGTCTGCTATATACATTCTAAAAGGAGTATTATTAGCCCTATCCTAAACCTATTATTTGCCATTTATAGTTGAATTTAACAGTTTAGAAGCGAGTGAAATTAGGTGTGCCATCAGCTGGCACACTGTGCCGCAAAGGGTTAAAATCAGTTGAATGTGTTAGTGACATGATACCATGACTTATACTCGTTATCCAGAGACAATCTTGCAAGGAATTGGTTCAGTGATAGGTGACATCATTATTCATGAAAAGAAAGTTATCACTGACAGCATAAGTGGGACAAACACAGCAGGTTTTTCAATTATTAAATCTTGTCAATCACAAATATCTTGCAACAGTTTAGTGGAATATACAAGTCCATGCAACTAAATAAAATTAATTTGCCATTTAACCAGCTGTGATCTAATATTTTTGCAATTAGAATAATGTATGAATCATCTTGGGTCGTCATGCAGTAAGTAAGATCTTCTAGCTTGCTCCTACAACATTACCCACCTGTTTGAAATGCTGTCCCAAACCATGGAAACAACACTAAGGGTGACGCTGAATTCTCTGGCAACATCTGTTACTTGTCTCTCTTTATTCAGCTTTCTAATAATCTATTTACATAAAATCATTTAAATGATGCCTGTGTGACATGACTTTACTTTCCAAAATACAGCATTCCTCTAACATCTTCAAATGCCATGTCCTGTAAACTAGTTTCAATGCCATCATATGACCAACACATAGAGAAAAAAAATTGCATTACTACCTTGATTTGCATTGTATCATGCCTTCATTATAATTCCTACAAGCTGATGCATTCAATTTTACAGTTGACATTTTTACCACATACCACCTAATGTTTTCTCCATCAGTGTATTTCTATTATACAGTTTAAAAAACAAGTGATTTAAGTGTTTGTAATATAAGACAATAGTGAAATAATAATATTATTAATTCAACAATGAAATTTGAGACTTTTAAACCATGTAATGCTTCATGATATCTACAATATCCTTAGTGCATCAGGAATAATGACTTTAAGATGTTACTCATACATACAAAGAGGGGAAAAAACGCAAATTTAGGGAAGACTAACAACAAAACAAAATGTGACAAAATTTTCTTGTGGGTGTAGCAAGACGCAGGATTCAAAAAATAAAGCTCTTTATTTTACAGGTATTCTAAGCAAAGAAATGTAACACAAGTATTAAAGCAGCACTTCTAAAAATTCACAACAGAGATTAGCATTAAATTTCAACACAGTGCTCAAAGGTTTCCTATTCGATCACCAGCTTGCTTGCAGATCAAAATCCAACTAACTCTTCTTGGCTTGAGAGCTTGCTTTTATTCTTTTTCAACAGGAAGTGACTTCATTTCATAGGAAGTGACGTAACCTCCAGAAAGTTCATGGAGCCAGTAGAAATAAGTTGAAAGTTCGAGGTCCTTCTAGAAGATTCCTTTTGTCGCCAAAATCGCCAAATCTGTCGCCAAGATCGCCAGATTAGCATCTGAGGGAAACAGCTGCATAGCTTTGTAACAATATCCTTAGTGCATCAGGAATAATGACTTTAAGATGTTACACATACATACAAAGGAGGGAAAAAAAGGCAAATTTAGGGAAGATTAGCAAAATGTGGTGAAATGAAGGATCCATTAGCCAAAATACTAACAAACAAATATAGAGTTTAATGAATTCATCATTTCTATTTTTAACGTGGATTGGTACTCTACCGCAAATATCCTCAGATATTGACAAAACATTCTATTGCAATTCAGGCAAGACCTCTACGAGACATCTTGTGTGTAGTAAGGTAGTCTGGTAGAAGCTATGAAACAAATAAATATCTGTCATTAATGAATGCCATGAAAGAGAATACTTCTGACTAGAATAGTTTTCTTTTTTTTATGAGGAATTAATTTCATCGACTTCCTATGGTTGAGATTAGAGTAATGCTTAAAGAATGCATGTTAAAACCTGCATGCAGGGAACTCTTTTTGTTTCCATACCAGAAAAAAAACAAAACAGAAAGCAAAACTCTTATTAGATATTCAGGTTTTGAATATTTATACACAATCCTTAAAACCAAATGAAATAAATAGATCCTCACTTGGATATGCATCAGTAACAATCAGTTAATGAATATATATTCCAAAAGAAAGATGCATATTTGCAGTACTGTCATATCAAAACTATTAAAAGCAAAAAATGGCACAGAACTTTCATTCAGTAAAAATAATTATCTGAAACCCAGCAATTTTGGATTTAAATTCGGTGATCAGCTTTACATTAAAAAATCTCCTTGTAAAAAGTAGAGAGAAATAATAATAAATAACTAAGGGCTTAAATCAAATAGATCCATCAGATTGCTTAAGATAAAAAAAATACAGCAAGGGGCATAAGATAACTAGTTTTCTATAACTTAAAAATTACAAATGCTATATACCTATAAATGTTTCTGATAAATTGTATTTCAAATCATAAAAAGATAATCCAAAGTATCTGAGCAATCTTAATCTTATGTAAACATAACTTATATTATTGAATTTGTAAAGTGTATAATCTTACATATACGTAGTATAAAAACATTTTTAAGATAAGAATCATTCTTAGTTATTATTGTATTCTAAGTTATTGATACATTTTATGTGCAAAAAAATATCTATCATTTACTTGTTTGAATGAAATGAATCAAAATCAACAATATCTTTATAAAACAGCTTTTGAAGTTTTATGCTTAATTAAGCTTAATTTATGCTAAGCATGCTTTAAAATTTTTTGATGGTTTATGTCATAATTGGTTCTCTTTTTTTTCCCCCTAACTTCAGCAGGAAATTTAAAAAAAAAAAAAATATTTCTTATGAATTTCACTAACAAAAAATAGCTAATACCCTTAAAATCAGACAAACTATGGCCAGTTAAAAAGACCATATGCATTTCCCTCCTAACAAATCAATGGTACGAGGCGTGTCCGAAAAGTAAGTACCATTTCGTTCTATCGCCACCGCAGCGCTAGTGTCGCAGTGCTGTGTTTACATGTGTTAGCGAGCGTTCAAAATGTTTATGACGATTGCCGATCCACACGCCTGTGAAGCGCGTTCTGTAATACGGTTTTTGAATGCAAAGAATGTTAAGCCAGCTGAAATTGATCATCAACTTGTAGAGATTTATGGTGAAAATGTAATGACTGATGGAATTATTAGAAAGTGGGTTCGATAATTCAATGATGGACGCACCAATGTTCATGACAAAGCACAGAGTGGGCGAACTTCTGTTATCAATGATGGTTTGGTTGCAAAAGTGAATGAGAAAATTCGTGAAAACAGATGGTTCACAATAAGAATGCTTTGTGATGAGTTTCCACAAAGTTCAAAAACTGTTTTGCATGAGATTGTCACAAATCGCTTAAATTATCGCAAATTGTGTACCCGTTGGGTTCCAAACATGCTTACGGATGCCCACAGAACAAAGCGACTTGGCAGTGCTTTGACATTTCTTACCACCTGATACAGTGAAGAGGGCAATGAATTCCTAAACAAAATTGTGACTGTTGATGAAACATGGGTTTGTCATGTCACTCCAGAATCAAAACAACAGTCGATGGAGTAGAGGCACTCACGGTCCCCCCACACAAAAAAATTCAAAACAACGTTGTCAGCACAAATATCATGTGCACTGTGTTCTGGGACAGACAGGACATTCTGCTTGTCGAGTTCCTTCCCAGAGGTGAAACCATCAAGGCAACATCAATTCATCAATACTGTGAATCATTGCGAAAACTGCGGTGTGCAATTCCAAACAAAAGGCGAGGAATATTCAGTCAAGGCATTGTGTTGCTTCATGACAATGCACGTCCCAATTCTGCTGGTGTCACTCAAAACCTTATTCAACAATTTGGTTGGGAGTAGTTCGATCACCGGCCGTACAGCCCCGAACTCACACCTTCAGACTACCACTTGTTCTTGAACTTGAAGTATGATTTTGGAGGGAGGCGATTTGACAGCGATGACGATGCAAAAAATGGCATTCAGCAGTGGCTGTCGACACTGGCAGCATCTTTCTTTGAAGAGGGTATAGAGAAGTTGGTTTACTGCTATGAATAATGTCTCAACAATGGTGGTAACAATGTAGAAAAATAGTTTCTGAAATGCTCTTTCATGTAAAAATAAATTTTGTTTTGAAAAAACATTTTTTATGAGAGTTTTTCCAAAACAGTACTTACTTTCTGCACATACCTTGTATATTTTCACTATTATATTATATACATTTACATTGTCATGCTTTATATGCATTCATACATAATAGTATCTTAAATTAATAGAATATCTTAAGCATTAATTAACAGAATTTTACTGAGAAGTTCTTCGCAGAAGGGATCGCAACTTACTTTTAATCCAAGATTATATGAAACTGATAAGATTGTCTCCGCTAATCTGAAAGCAATGGGAGGTAAAGCACTTTTTTTCAGGCTGGTTACATCTGTTTCAATGGAATCATTCCACACTGATTCAAGGAGATTTGAAATCACTTCATGAGTATCTGGGAAAATCTTTGAAGCTTCAAATCCATTAGTAATTAAAATTTCATAACCTTTTAACAACTGCATTATTTGCATATGATTGTGACTAGAGTTCTGCAAACTGATAGGCAGGAATTTCAGAAGATTGTATTTATCTTTCTGACTCAAAAACTTCAAACAAAACTTCTGAAATTCAGACTTTTCACTAAACTTTCTGATAACAGTTGCTACCTAAAAAAAGATAAATATATATATTATAATGTCTATGGAATAATTAAACATACTCACTTTTCACAGTTTAAGAGAAAAGTAAAATTAAATGCTGGCAGAACACAATCGTTAATCTGGATAGATCACAATATGACCTATAATCATTTCTAAATCTTGTATCAAATAATGAAGTATAACACAGTTGGACATAATTATAAACTCAAAAAATTTTCATTTCGCTTTAATCGTAATTTAACTAAATTTAATTTTGCTTTAATAAAATAATGATGAATAATTGCAGAAATACATCTAAATTTAGTATGATTCATAAATAAAAAAAATGTTAAAAAGAAAATGTGCAACTTTATAATTTTAACATTACTTGAAAGATGGACAAAATTATAAACTCAAAATATAAAATTCTGGATTGTGATATTTTTTGTTGGAATAAGCCCATTTTAATTAAAGGAAATTATTAATGTTTAGTGTAGTGACTGTTGTTTTCTTTTATTTTTCTCAAAAAATGTCAAAAAAAAAAAATGCTAATCTAAATATTTAAAATAATTGGCAAAAGAAAAGGATCAGTATATATAAATAAGTATGTAAGATAGGAGAAGTTGTCCATCCTGGGTAACATTTGGGAAAGGAATGGCAAAATCAATCATACAAGAAAACAATTTTAGAACTAAGAAGAGTGACTTAAACACTTTGGAACAACTAACTGATGCAGAAAATAATAATTTTACAAGATTTGATCCTGGGATATATGCATTACAACAATTGTTTCCTTTTCCCTGCTTTTGGAAACTAATAATACATAAGTTTATCTTCAAACCCAAGGATTAACCAAACACCAATGTCATAATAAATTTGAAGGCTCTTAAAACTTATTAATTCTAATTAGAGATAAGCTGGTTTGTACTGCAATCAATTTTGTGACTTGGTTAATGGACCATCAATAGGAAAAAAAAAGACTATGTTTGATGCGGTTCATATGAGATTGGCTTATTATTTGAAGAGGAAATTTAACGAAAAAAGACTTCTTCATTTGACAGTGATTCAAGAAATCAGATTAAGATTTCAATAATTACATATTCTAGCTGAGAAATATGCATTTCTTATGCTGCTTAATTTATTGAATGAACTAGGGGGCTCTGCCCCCTGCTCGCTAACCCCCAGGAGGATTGCGTTGCAATCCTCTGGGGGTTTGCTTCGCTCGCTACGAAGAAGACACTGGGTGTCCTAGCACAGTTGTTCTAAAATCTTTATATATATATATATATATATAACACCCCCTGCTCGATCCACTCACCAACACCCAAGAATCATGTTCCGATTCTTTTGGGATCACTATGTGATCCAAGCTCGATTTGCCTGCTTGCCGTACAGTTATCTGTTTCTGCTAGTATTAGGAAATTATAAGAACATTAATTACTAAAAGTAAATTTAAATTATTTGAAATTGCATGAACTGCTAAAATTAATTTTTCATCAGTTTCTACAGTTAAAATCTTCTGGTAGTACAGATATATATGTAAATGTTAGAAAGAAATTTGAATATTAATATCTGTCATTCAAAGATGATTAAAAATCGAAATTATGTTCAGCAATTCAGAAATCAGTAATTTAAAACTTCTTGGTATACACTTTTGACTATTTCTTCAACTGTTTATTTCAACATAACTTCATTCCACCAAAATTTTAAGTTTAAAACTGATAAGATAGCCTTTTTCCAAATCTTCAAAAAATTATTTAAAAAATTGCTTTTTCCACCAAAATTTCAAAAATGCCCTCTATACAATGAAATGTAATTCAGAAAAGCTTCCCCACTTGTATACATGCTTATTCCAATAATTATTTAGTCAAGAAAGATATAGTGTTTTTCTCAGTGTAGTCATTTGTGTTTTAAATCTCAGAAAATTCCAGTTCTCTTAGAATGATGTAACCCATCTTGCAACCTTTTAGCTAAAAAGGACGGTTTAAAGAAAATAGTGGCATGAAACATATTCATATTAACTACTCAAAATTAAAACCCATAATAATTATTTACTTTTAGCTATAAAATTGATAAGATAGCCTTTTTCTTTCAAAATTTACAAAATTGTTGCTTTTTTAACCAAAATTTTAAATATGCACTCTTTTTAATGAAATGTTAATGAAAAAAGCTTCCCCACTTGTATACATACTTAATCCAATTATTATTTAGCCAATAAAGATATAATGTCTTTCTCAGTGCAGTCATTTGTGTTTTAAATCTCAGAAAATTCCAGTTGTCTTAGAATGATGTAACCCATCTCGCAACCTTTTATCTAAAAAAGGACAGTTTAAAGAAAATAGCGGCGTGAAACATGTTCATATTAACTATTCAAAATTAAAACCCATAATAATTATTTACTTTCAGCCTTTTATAATTGATAAGATAGCTTTTTTCAAAAATTTCCTAAATCCTTGCTTTTTACAACAAAATTTCAAACATTCCCACTTTTCATTTAAATATTACACAAAAAAGCTTCCCCACTTGTGTTACATGCTTATTTCAACAATTATTTAGTCAAGAAAGATATAGTGTTTTTCTCAGTGTAGTCATTTGTGTTTTAAATCTCAGAAAATTCTTGATCGTCTCTTGTCGTAGAATGATGTAACCCATCTTGCAACCTTTCAGCTAAAAAAGGACAGTTTAAAGAAAATAGTGGCTTGAAACATGTTCATATTAATTATCCAAAATTAAAACCCATTAATTGTTTACTCTTAGCATTTTAAAATTGATTAGATGGCCTTTTTCAAAATTTTCAAACATCATTCTTTCCTTCAAAATCTTAAACATGCACTTTTTTAAACGAAATGTTGCCTCTGCACATGCAAAATACTCCCTCAAATTATTATCAAGTGAAGGAAGGTACACTATTTTTCTCTGGATAGATGGAACTCAGAACATTTGAGCTGTCGAGAGATGAATAAACCAATTTTTCAGAAACTTTTAGCTGAAAAGGACATTCAGTATTAAGCACACATTCATTTATTTGCCTAATTCAAACTGTACGACTCAAACTTATTTAATTCAAACGATCCAACTCAAAGAAAGAAATTTCGTTGTTTCAGACTTCAAACTAATTCAAGAGTTCCGCTGATTCAAACATAAACAATCCTCCAAACTTGCGAGCTGTTGCCAAATGGCGATTATCAAATTCGGCCCGATTTTGCGTCCACATAAGAGTTTTATATATATAAGGATAATAAGAGTATCAATAACATGATAACATTGACACGGACAAAAAAAAGAAAAACTAGATTTGAAAATAGCGAAGATTGAACATTAACATGAAAAGAAAGCTTTTCGAGTTGTAAAAAGAGTTTAATCAAAATTATAGGCTAGAAAACTCTGGCTTATTATAGGAAATTAGATATCAAATAAAGACTTCAAAATTTTATTTCTGCTGACACTAATGAAGATCAAACAGGAACATGGAAAGAAATCTGGAACTGTTACACTTCAATCAAAATTGCAGGCTAAAAAATTCTGTTCGTAATATTGTTGTAATTTTAAGAATTTATTTGACAATTACTGTGAATGTCACAAGTTGTGAGAGTAGTCTTTCAAAATTAAAACAGATTTTAAATTATCTGAAATCATCAATTAGAAACTTGCAATTAAAAAAAATTGTAATATTATCTATTCAACATAAACTAAATTGTTAAACAGATTTGAATGATATTATTAATGATTTTGCTAATAATAATAATAATAATGTAATTTTGTATTTTAAATACATACAACATGATTTTTTCACTTAAATTTAATTTTTTATTTTATTTTGAGGTTTTCTGTACCCTAAGAAACTTGTAAAGGAACCACAGTATGTAGAAAGTTCACCCAAGGTGGCAAAAGTTGCAAGTACAGTACTGCATATATCCAGTATACATATAATACAAAAGGTTATTCGAAGTGTTTAAAAAAACTTTAATGGTAGATCAGGCATACAAAAAAAAAAATCAATTTTACAAAGGAACATCGAAGTTTATGTGAAGTTGCCCCACTCTTTTCTAATTAACTTTCACTGTGAACAAGTACTCATTTGTCTTGAATACTTTCTGTAATATTATGCCTACATTGTTTAACACTCTGAGCACCTAATTATTTTGATTTTTTAGCTTTCAGGTTAGAAAACTTAGCTTTTAAAGTATATTAATCGACCTTTTTTGTATTTAATTATATCTCAGAAATCTTAAGAATACTTTGTCCATGGATTTTCAAGAAACTGCATTTGAACTGAATATGACAAACGGAAAAAGACGTTTGCGCCACTCGGAGGGTTAATAAACATGTTTCATTAAAAAATCCACATTCTTTAATTCTCTATTCTTCTTATACTGTCAGCATGCAAGCATGATGTTTCTACTTATAAGTTTCTATGTTAAACTGATTTTTTTTCTTTCGTAGCTGATCTACCCTAAAAATTTTTAGAAATTCTTTTAAATGACTAAGTATACAAAATGTGGGAATACATTATTTTCATGTAAAACATTAGACTGGAAGTAATGCAACAGAGCCTTTCATGTTTTCCATAATTAGTATACACTCAAAATATGAGAAATATATATATATACTAGCTGATATACCAGGCATTGTTATGGATAAAAATATTTCCAAATACTTATAACACTTTAAACTTAATCAAACTGTTTTTACAGCACCATCTTTCTTTTATTTTTGTCCATTCACTCCTGAGTTGTATGATCTCCTCAGCCAGCAGCAAAACTTCTCTTATCTTTCTCAGTCTGTAGTTTGAACCACCTGTCACAAATCTAGCCATCCTTGGTACTCATTTTGCCTTCCCCATCATTGATTGCTACGGCGACAACAGAAGCTCTTTCATACCTTTGTTTTTATTGCTATTATCCGGAGAGAAATTCTTTTCTTTTTAGTGTTTGTGTGACTGATCAGAAAAACACCTGCACACTCAATTAGGATCATTAAAAAATTTGTAAAATTAAATGAAACAAAGTATAGAGAGAGTAATTAACGCCACTGGAATGCAGTGCAAACATACAGAAATATATAAGCTAATATATATATATATATATATAAGCTGAATAAAACAGTTTTTCGATTTCTTCATCAGTCTCAATCTTTTGTCTCTCAGCTCGTTGAATTATAAGCAATTAACACGTTTTTTAATTTTTCTTCTTCAGCTTGTTTGTACAGCAACTGCTTTTAATGTATTGTGATGAGACTTGCAAGACTAAATGTCTTTCTCTTTCTTATGGAAATTTATAAAATAAGTAATTTTAGAAGTTCAAGACAAACCACTAACTATTAGGTCTTTTCTATAAATTAAATAGAAAATTTTTTCACTTCCATGTTTTTCATTGATTTGTAGGAACACGACTCCATAAACTTGCACTTACAAACCATTTAAAAATTTATGAAAATTAAACGCGAAACATCTCATAGTAATCGAACTAATATGATTGGATTACTGCATGTGTATTAGTAAAAGCTATGTATGCTCAGACATAAAACAGGAAGTAAAAAGTCTACCTTGGAGTTAAAAGTCCAAAGAGGTAATATTTCTTATCGTAACTTTAACAGTGGCAAAAGCACGTGAATGAAGGATTTGATGAAATAATAACTTGGTTTGAATTTAATTTTATAACAATAGAAAACATTGTTACAAATTGCATTTAAAATGAATTTTGAAATGTTAATGAAAATTAGAGAAAACATTGTACCGCAATAGAATTAGTATCATTAAAAAATAATTTATTGCTCTTTAAGAAGGTGTAATATAATTTTCGTACGATAAATATTTCAGAAGTTATTGTCAAAAAACGTCAAAACTTAGCTTAATTTTCATTATTCAATTAAATATCTTAAGAATGAATTAATTTAGAAAGTTCAAAATAGCACAGTTGACCTATGAAATGCACCCCAGAAGGTAATGCGAAAATTTCATGTCGCTAATGTTCACCATTTAGGAGGAGTTTTTGTGACAGACAGACTAATAGACAGACATATTTATTTTCTGCTTTGTATTATATATTTACAGAGCATAATTCTGAACCTTTTATTAGCCAAATCTCTCTCAAAAAATAATAAAACTTTTTTAAATTTTATGTTATTTTGGTAAGCAATCTTCATAATTTAACAATCTGAAATGTTATATCTATACAATCTAGCAAAATGACAATAGCTCTAATATGGAAACAAACATATAAGAAAGATACTAACTTCTAAAGGTAGCTTTAAAGCTACTTCTGGATCTGTTACATCAAACCCAAGTGATGAAGGATCTACAGCAGAAAGTATAATGACCTCCCATAAGCTTGAATTCCATAAAACTTTCACAAATTGTTCATTAAACCATTTTGCATCAGTACTGAATACAGATATAATGAAAGTGAAAAGTCGAACCAGTACAGTACATTTCAATCTATCAAAAATAGAATAAATAGCACTTAAAATCACAGCCAAAAAAAAAAAAAGAACAAATGACAAAATAAGTTTGAACGATGAAATGAAGGGTTTTTATATATATATACATGGTGTACACAAATGAAGTGACTCATTTCAAAAGTTAATTTAAAAAAAAACTAAAAATGTTGGAACTACGGATTTTTTTCTTTTGAAAAATAAGAGCGCATCTCAAAAAGTTTTTTTTTCTTTTTCAGATAGGTAATGCGGCGTTACGCTGTTCTAAATTTATTACAGCGAGAAAATTTTGTAAAAAATGTCTAATGATCAGCAGAAGACGATGCGTGTTTTCTGGTTTCTTTTTTTAGTTTTTCTTGAATATTACGAAAATTCTTCAGTTTTCACTCTACATGTGAATTAACAAATTAAAGAGCGTAAAATTACCTACAAATACAAGCTTTTATTTTTTTCCAGTTTTAATGTTTCTCAGATAATGGCTCTATACTCAAAGACAGGTTAAGAAGCTAACAGAAATTATGCTACACTTCCAGTGCTGCACCGATGAATGAAGCAGTTTGTGTTTCTATGCGTCTTGGGGTTACTTTCTATTAGAATTCACCAACAACCAGAAGTAGATTTGTTTTGCTTTGTGTGTGCCAACATTTCGTTCTCAAAGCAAAAAGAGAAAGTTGTTTGGATCGATTCTTTTTTTTTACTATTACATTGTTTTTAAGTACATAATTTGTGCATTATTAAATAAAGGAAACCTGAGAAATATCAGTAATAGAAACTTGACACTGTATTTAAAATTGTATATAGCAGAAGATTCTATGCAAAAAAAAAAAAGAATTGATTACACCAACCATGCTTTCATGTTGTTACCTTGAAATAAAGGATGCATAAATTTTTCAATAATTAAAAGGAAAATTAATAAAAAAACTAAAATATTTACAATGAATAATGCTCGAATAATAATCGAATTGTAACTCAAATTTTAAATTATATATTCAGTAAAACTTTTTTTTCCCACTCTTCTAATACGGAGTTTTGAGAAGTTAAGGAATGTACATTGAATGTTTTATATTATAAAGCATAACCGAAAGCTTCATATTCTATTTTAAATATTTTTCTTAGCACGCTTATAATATTTTTCATTGTATGCAAATATTTTTCGGATAAACTTTTGCACAAATGAATCTGTTAATATGGACAACCACCCCAAACTTCTCTCTAACCACCACTGTAAGACAGGGGAAAGAGAGGTGAAAAAGAGAATGAGCTGATGCAAGAGGTTGAGTGAATGACCACGGAGAGAGCCCAAGCCCATGGCCGATCAGGATTGTGGGGTAAAAGAGTGGCAGATGATGCTTTCGAAAAATTCTTTATGTACATAATTAATAAAGAGTGCATATATATCGTATTCTAACCAAGAATGTAAATAAATTAGATGTACAAAAATCCATCCCAATCTCACATCTTAAAAGCAACTGAATCATAAACAAAACAAATTCCTGCGTTTTGGAACTGATTAATCGACACAATTTTGGCAGGAATAATAAGCTATGGTTAAAGGAAATTTGTTTCAGCATTTTTTTAAAGTTGAGAAAATTATTTGATATTGGGGAAAATGTCAATAATGCAATGTTTTGTTTTATTTTTCCTCTTTCTTCAATATTTTGTCCGATTTGTACTCTTTTTATTATGATATATTTTTATTTACATTTGATTTCTTTGAGTTTTTTTGCATCGCCTTCATATTTCACTTATCATATATTTCAATTTTATTTTAATGTATATTGTTATATATATGTACAAAAAAATGATGCAAATACTGAAAAAAGATCAATAAATAATTTCAAAAGCAGCGATATTTTAGAAGTTGCTACCATATAAAAATAATAAAAAAGAAAATAATTAACAGCAATAAATTCTGTTAAGTTTTCTGAGTAATCATAATCACGCCAGCACCAAGAGAGATCACTCGCCAAATGTGAACTCCAAAGAGACAGGGAAAAAAAAGCCTTTTCCCCAAATGCTCAAGGTCATTTTCGTTTCGCGCAATTTCAGACACAAGGCGGGAAAAAAAAGATTTATGAAATTAAATAACATATGTTTTGAAAAAAATACAGAGAATATCGGTTTTTGTTACTTAAAGAAAAATTCTGTTCAAATATGTCAATTACTTTTAAAATACATTAATATAATTGCAGGACTATTTCACTCAGCAGAAGAATACCATCCATAGCTTCCACTGTATGACATTCTTGAGTTGTCTTGGACTATAAACAAATTTTTGATTTCCAGTAATTTACGACCCCCTAGACCACCGAAATGGCATGTTACCTATCTGGAAAAAAACTTTTTGAAATGCACTCTCATTAAAGGAAAAAAAAAACATAGTTCCAACATTTTTAGTTTTTTTTATTATTAATTTTTTAAATGAGTCACTTCATTTGTGTACACCTTATATATATATCTTGTGGCAATACTTATTTTAAAATATGCGAGGTAAATATAAATATACTAATTGATAAACCCAACATTGCTCAGGATAAAAGATTTTCCAGTCTCAACTTATAATACTTTAGACTTAATAAAACAGTTTTTCACTGCAGTATCTTTTGTTAATTTTTGTTTACTCTCTTCCATGTCATATGACAACAGCTAAATCCTCTCTTCTTTTTGTCGCCGTACTTTGAACCACCTGGCACAAATCTAGTAACCCTTGGAATTCCATTTTTTCATTCCCATCATCATTACAATGACAACAGAAGTTCCTTCATATCATGGCTTCAATTGCTGTTTGCCTCGTAGGAGCAGTTAACCGCTCATGTGATAATCAAATCTGTTTCGCGTGCATGCTTTTGCCAGAGTTAAATTTAATATAAGAAATTATTGTTTTCTTTGGATATTTCACTTCAAAGTAGACTTTTTACTTCTGGTTTCATGTTTGAGCATGCATTGCTTTTACTATACGTTTGCAGTAATTCAAAGACATTACTTTTATTACTATGCAATGTTCTGCATTTAATTTTAGGAGCAAAGGAGATTTTTTACTTCTGGTTGTCGTAGCACAGTGATCCTATGACGTTAGTGAATTATTCCCTTGATACTTTGTTTAATTTTCACAAATATTCAAATCATCCTAATGAATGTGTGTTAAGCCTTCAAGTTTTCTTAGTCCGGTTCCTATCGTAGGAAGACGACAAAGGGAGGGGAAAAAAAGATGTTTTAACAGTATATCTGTCACAAGAATTCTTCCTAAACTGTGAACAGCATCAACATGAAACTTGGGCATCCCCTTCTGGGTCCATTTCTAGATCAACTGTGCTTTTTCAACTTTCAAAAATTATTACTTCTTCAAATCTTTAATTAAATAACTATATAATATAATTAACTATATAATTAATAACTATATAATAAAAATAAATAATCTTATATAAGTTTTTCATCAATAACTTCCGAAATATATATATATTGCACGAAGATGATTTACATACCATCTTAATGAGGAGAAAATTTTCTTTTAACTGATATGAATTCAAATGGCATACGTTCTTTTCCCCTAATTTTAATAAACATTTCAAAATTCATTTCAAACATAATTTGTAACAAAGCTTTCTATTATTGTAATTAAATTCACACCAAATTTTTGTTTTATAAAATCCTTCATTCCTGTGTTTTTGCCACTATTAAAGTTATAAAAAATATTGCTTTCTTTGAATATTAACACAAAGGAAGAATTTTTATTTCATGGCATGTACGTCTCTCAATATGTCTGCACAGCAATCCAATGATTATAGTTAATAACTATCCCTATATGATGCTTCATTTAATTTTGACAAAATTTTAAATGATCCTAATGAGTGTGTAATGTCCTTCGAGGTTATTGTATCCAGTTCCGAAGAGAGATGATCTAAATTGAAAAAGAAGGAATACTATCAGGTGTTTTTCTGATCAGGCACATAGAACGGTACTTTGAATGATAGTAATAAAAACTATCATATTAAAAAGCTTCCTGTTGTCAAAGTAGTACTGATGGGGAAGGAAATGTGGATTTCCAAGGATTGCTAGACTCGTGCCAGGTCGTTCAAAGTGTGGAGACAAGAGGAAATGCTGGTCGAAAGGTTGGATGACACTGGAGAGGTCAAACAAAAATGAACAAAAGATGCTGCTGTGAAACACCGTTTAGTCAAGCTTAAATTCTTACAAGTTCAAAGACTTAAAAATATTTTCTTCACGAGCAACAGCTAGTATGTTTATAATTTCACGTTCATTTTTAGGAACTCAATCAATTTATTTTAAGTAAAAAAAAAAAAAAACAGAGCATAAATTTCAGCAAATGAAAGCCAATAACGTTCATTAAAGACTTCTTAAACTAAAATCTACCATGAGACGAGGGAAATAACTTTGCCTTGCACTTGTTAGTCCTGAAATGATATTTTTAGAACCTTTATAGCCGGATTTAAATTGCTTACTTAAAAAAAAAAGAAGAAATCAGTTCAGATACTTAGATTTTAAGCTTTATTATTATTATTAAATTTATTATTATTACTTTATTATTATTACCTTTCGGCAAATGATACTAAGCAAACATTAAGATTATGCATACAATGCATATCAAATAAGGAAACAGCAATCTATAATTTTTTTAATAGTAGGACAGTAAATAAAATATATAACAATATTATTTATTGAAAAAATGCAATATACTTACTTGTTAAACTTGAATATTTCTTCAGGAGTAAATAACTCAGATTGGTCTCTTTCAAATCTGCTCATGAGAGATAGCAAAGATTCTTTGATAATGTTTTCGATGCAATATTCGATAATTTTGTAGATTTTTACAGATGACAGCATGGATGAGTATTTTTCCCCTTAACATAAAATTTAAAAAATATTATATATATTAATCACATTACAAAGTTAAAATCTGTTAAAGCAATTAAAGAAGACTCTCATAATTTGGTGAAACTTTGTTGCTTTTCATGAGGACATTTTCAAAACTAATAACATCAAAACATTACATTGAATTGAACTTCAACATCTGAAACTTCACAAAACTTAATAGACTTATTAAGTTAGTAAGTTTATTAAAAACAGAGTGACAAAGAGGAAAATGAGTATTCAATTTTTACCCTATAATAAAAATAATTTTGCTTTAAAAATTACCAAAAGAAGTCAACTTTATTATCAATACTTTATCATTAAAACATACCCTCTTTTACAACTTTGATTAAATGATGATTAATCAAGAACTTAAAGGAAAAGTGCCAAATCTATGTCCCAATACTTTGCATTAAAAATTCACAAATTTAAGTAATTTTAGAAAAAAAAATGAACATGAATGTGATTTTGGTAATCCTGACTCTCATCAAATGTGAGGGATTAAAGTAATAATTTAAAAAAATTCAAAATTTGGTTTTCCCAAATTAAAATTGTGCAAATGAGAAGCCACCAAACAAGAAAAGGAAGGAATGGAAAAGACCTAGTAATTGAATGATAGGTGGACTGACAGCTCTCTTCACCATCAATCATATTGCATGATTATTTATCCAAGTTTTAACAAAAAAAATGTGTTGCTTTTTAACTGCCATTGTTCTTCTTGTCCTTTTTCCTTTGTTCTTTTCATTCAGAGTGATCCAGAAAAATTCTGAATCTCCTAAAAGCTTCCTATTTTGATGTTTTTATTTTAAAACACAATTAAAAGCAGGCGTGAATAATTGATTATCATGAGTAATTGCTAGCTATTATTACTTTAGTACTATTATAAAAATTGATTAAAATGTAAAACATTTTAATCAAAAATAAAATGATAAAAATCCTACAAATGTTATTAAAAAAAAATTCTACAAATGTTATTAATTCATTTTATTTATTTCATCCTTCAGGTAACCTATTACACTTAACATCATTAATAAAAAGTCTTTTGTAGAGAGACTGTTGGGGAGGAATTAGACGGATCCTTCAAAATAAAAGACTAATCACAGTATATGGGAGAGAAAAAAGGTTGAGAACTACTACTCTAGATAAATGCAATTATAGCATATTAAATTTTTGTGTAAGGGCATAATTCCATTTGTCCTTCATTGATCCTCAACATAATTTATTAAAATGAGTTCAGAAAACACTGTTTTATGCATATAAGATGCCTCGACTCTATTAAGTTATAGCTTTATTCAGTCTAACCAGTTTCTTCTAAAAATTACAATTAAAGAACACTGAAAATAGATTTTAAAACTAGATACTTGCATTTACTACCAGCATTAAGTGTAGATTTGAATATAATACATTATTAAATAAAATTATTTGTTATTCCAAATTTAATTAAAGAATCAAATAATATTGAAAATTAATAATGAACACTCGTAACAAATGCTAATCACCATGTAGTTCATTTTGCAGTAAAAATTGCTTAGAAAACCCATTGGTAACAATCCATAGAAGTCTGCAGAGCTTCCAGCCAAAAGCATATGCATTTGAAAGACATCTGATTATGCAATCCAGAATTAGAAAATTTTTTCAAAACATTTTCAAATCTTGAAAAAAAAATCTTAACATAACATCTATTTCATGCAAATAAGAGAAAAATATACTACATAACATCAAATACTGTTTTAAAAATCTTGTTTTAAAGTTTAAAAAAATTCAACTCTTAGAGAATTAAGCAAAGTAAGTTCATCAATCCCTGAGGTAAATAAATATTTTGGTCACAAAATCTTGAAAATTATGCAGATTCAGTCTCCAGAACTCTGAATTAATTCATAGATTTTATAAATTAATGACTCTGATTAACATTTCATTCACAGAAAAATATAACTGATATACAAGAGGTAAAAATTGGAAAAGCGTTTATTTCATAAATATTGGTTTTAGACATAAACTTCAATTACAATTTCATCAAATAAGGTGAAAATTTATGTGAGAACACTTTGACTTCGTGGAAGTTGAAAATAAAACGTTAAGAATTAAATTTCTACTACCCCATAGAGCAAAAAAGTGCAATAAGGGAAATGTTCCTTTTACACTCATCTATACATAACTAAGTTTCACAATTATGTCTTCAAAACTTACAGAGATATGTTAATTTTAAATTACAAGGGGCTGCTCACAAATCTATATGGAGATGTTTATTTCTTAAAATGCAAATTCACAGAAAAAGACGGAAAAGGCAAATATTTGTCAAGTAGTATAATCAGACCAATCATCCGATTGAAAATAAATTGCCAATGACACTATACTGTTACTCAGTTTCATTTGCAGATATTTGCAACTATTGACTTGATAAAGAATGGACAACTTGGGAAAATGAAAATTTAAATGTGAAAATAGCCTAATAATGAACCAAAATACAATTATTTCCTAATGCGTGTTGTCTTATTATTGAACTTTACCTAAAAGCAGTGGTCGACTCATCATATGGATCTGGAACTCACCTAATTATTTTAAAATTTGATATTTTGTTTTTTATTCTTGTTGCTTACTTCTCCACTCTGAGGTTCGATAATTAATGAAAAAAGATAAAATGAAAAGAAGAAGAATAAATTAAAAAGTAAAGACAGCACAGAGTTATAGAGCAGCACCAAAATATTTTGGAAAGCACTAAAATTTGCTCATTAATACACTAAGTGACATAATGGACGAAGGTGAGTAGCTATTCTTTCTGTCTTAGAACCTAGCTGGAACTGGATTTTCAGTGTACTCCTGGCTAAAACCAAATATGTCCTTCCTTCAATATCCATGGTTCACCTTCTTGTTTGTCTTTTTTCATTGGCTGCTTTTTAGGTTTCAGATTCACTTTCATGCGCATCAACAGAAACTTGGCTGGTTTCTACATATTCTATTTCTCTTATTAAAATCGGAACTCCGCGAAAAATAGTACTATAATATCAAAATTAATTCAGATAATTAAAACTACAGTTTGAACTATGTGAAGGTAAAAGCTATTTTTTGAAAAATTGTAGTTCAATTGTATTCTAGTAATATTTTATAGCACCGCTTGTTTCTGGGAAGATGAGAATCACTGCTGATAAGTCACTGTGAATTCTTATTTTTTGAAGATTCTAGACTATTTTTTATTACTATAATTAATGCATTGTTGACTATTTTTAGATCTAACAAGAGTTAACAAAACATTGTAGTACTGATTCCCTTCTTTTTTTTTTTAAATATGAATATTATCCCGAAATGTACATAAGACTGATCAAACAGCAGGGATAGGTATGGAAAAGTGATCAAGTTGACAACTTTGTCTTTCTACATTTGTTTTTTTTAATGGAGGCGTGTTTAATGTAAAAGAAACATTTTACTAATTGACATTTTTGCTCTATAGGGGCCATATCAAAATTTAATTTTTGTAACTTTTTATTATCAATCCCCTTGGATATCAAAGTATTTTTATACAAATTCTTACCTTATTTGCTGAAACTTTGTAATTGGAAGTATATGTCTAAAATCAATATTTAAGGAAATAAACGCTTGTTTCACCTATTTTGGACACCCTGTATATACAGTGAAACATTTGGGCAGTGAATTTTTTAGAAACATCAATAATAAAAAAAGCTGTGATATGCTGCAAGAAAGTTTCCCAATAAAATGTCACAAGGAAACATTAAATTCACATAATATATATATAACACATCATTTAATAAAGGTTAGGTGTAATCTATTTTGGTCAGGGAAGAGACAATATTTTGCTTAATCTTCTTTATTCCATCATTGAGGATAATTTTCAGTACGTAAAAGAATCATAATTTGCTATTATCCATGACCAGAATTTAAAAGGTAACGCCCGAGCGGCGCTGTTGTTGTTAGCTTACATGCTTGAATCAAAAAGGTCACATAGAAATGCGCAGAAAGTTTAAGTATCCCAGAAAGACTCGTGACTTGAAATGAAAGTAGTAGTGCTCTTATTACAATGGAAGTAGAAGTAATTAAAAATGAGGTGTGGTTAAAAATGATTTAAGAAAGTTACAAAATTAAAATATCACAATTTCCCCCCTCCGCAAGAGTCATACGACAGCAGGGCCCTTGCTATCGTAGAACCTGAGAAGCTGGACAAGTTATAAAGTACTATTAAAATTCACATAAGTTGTTTTAATTGCTGGTCATAGTTTGAAATTAATAATATTAACAATAAATGTGCAATAAGATATCCAAATATTTCAAATGCACTTCAGTGAGTACAAGCAAAAATATAAATGCAAAGATATTTATAAAAACATAGAAAATACACATTTAAATATAAAAATTATTTCAATAATATGTACACAAAATCTTTCTATTATATATCATGTTCCCTGGAGTATTCCAATAAACACTAGCTAGTTGACTGTAAAAAAGTTCCATTCATATGATGAAAAGTTCTTCAAAGAAAAGTTCTTTCAATAGTAAATTGAACTACTGATTTCTTAATATGAATAATAATTTAAATGTAAATATTCAAGTGTACATGCATATAAAATAGTATGAAAAAACATTTTTATAAACAAAGATACAGTACATTTCAAATAGAAAAATATGAATGTACAGTAGAACCCCGTTAATCCAAACCGATTTTATTTTTGAAAATTATATGTAATTGAAAAGATTTAAAAATACATACTAAAAACAAAAAAGTACTTTTTCAGCATGCATAATTTTGTACACATTGAAGAAACTAATGCAATAATTCAAGGATCACATTTAGATTTAATAAAAACACATTACATTAACACATCGAATACACATTTACATTAACAATCTTTTGGCGTGAAGAAATTTGTCAGACAAAGTGATGTTATTCTCGATGTGGAAGCAATATTATGCCAACGTCTCATAAACATAATGTCTGTTGATGTTGTATTTTCACTCTGCTCTATATATCGCAGTGCTATTTCTATTGCATTTGCAGCTTCAGAATGGGAAACGAGAACATTCTCTGGCTCATCAGTTTCTTCTAGATCAGTCATCTTGTGGCTTATTCTGAACTAAAGAGATGATTTCTTCATCTGTATAAAACTGATTTGCTTCAGTATCACAAGACAACCACTCAGTTGGGTCTTCACAGCCTGGGATACATTTAATAAGCGGAAGAATTTCGCTTTTGTTTGCTTCGCCCTGTTCTACTTTGCTAGAATCAGCTAAACTTGGCCATAACTTCTTCCACGACTTTACTAAACAATTTTGTGTAATATTGTCCCATGACTATGATACCCAGTAAATTGCATCTTTTATTGTGACATTCTTTATAAGTTGCAGTACAGAGTCAGAACTACCATCGCTTCCAATCAGTTTTCGAAGAAGCATCTTCCTGTAGCTACATTTTATATTTTGGAACACTCCTTGGTCCATAGGCTGTAACTCTTTTCTATTTTTATTTTTAGCGGAATTTCGGATAATCCGAATTTTTTGTAATCCGAACAGGCACTGGTCCCAATTAGTTCGGATTAGTGGGGTTTCACTGTACTAATGTTTGATGTCAGTGATATTTTGTTGAGTTTAACATCAGTGACAACAGTATTTTTAATCTTGATGATGTTGCCTAAGCAAATGGGAGTATCACCAAGCAAAGAAGGGACTAGGTCTTTGTGATCTGTTTCATGCATTCTCCCAGAGAGAGACAATGTACAAAACAGAACACAATATTGTTAAACGCTGTTTTTAAACAGTAAGACTTGTTTCATTTATCATCATTGTTTTGTTCTTTGGGCAACAACACCAAAGAAGAAAAATATGTAAGATTCAGCCCTCCACGGGGAAATGATTTTTGAACGAACTGACTCTTACGAAGGGGACAGAATTATAAAGGCAAGACAAGATTTTTTTTTTCATATAGTTAATTGATTATTCATGGCTCAATTTAAGTTTATCTGGTGAATAAAAACATCTTAATTTAGAAATATGCACAATTTGTGTAGGTTGTTTTGTTAAAGGATTTGGCCTAAAATTTCTTGGCTGCCATTGGTTACCGTTAACAGAGTTTGTTTTTAAATTTTGATAAATTTTGTCGCTGTTATGAGCCATTCTGTAGGATTGTTAGGGGAATTTATAGCAAGAAGTTGTCTTAAATTAACTGGCAAGCCATCTAAAAGTCCCTCAAGAATCATATCTGTGGATAAATTTAACTGCCTGCCTATTTTTAGTTTTTCCTGAAAGTACCGAGTTACGTCTTCACCTTCTTTGAATGATTTCAAAGCGAAATCACTTAAATTGACTAGGTTAGGGGAGATATATCTTTCCGTTAAGAAGGAAGTGAATTCTTCCCAAGTCTTAATTACATCATATGAATTAACATATTCAGTTAGGGAACTATTTTTTAAGTATGTTGTTATGTTGTTTAATTTCCATTTATCATTTAAATTATACTCTTGACATTTATCATTAAAGTATTTAAGCCAAGCATTTACATTTATAGAGTTGTTGGGATCAAAAGGAATGATATTGATAGAATTACTAGCCTGCATTATAGTACCAGATTCATCTGCTTTATTTTTAGTTTTTTTTTATTCATTTTAACCATTTTACCAGATCTTAAATTCATGCAGGAAAAATTTAATACAAGTTACGGAAAACAATTTTAAATTTAAGGGAATTCTAAAATAAGTACATTTTAAACTATTTACTTTACTAAAGTAATTAAATACTTAGAATAATAATACTAATATTCAATATAATTTCATGAAAATGCAAATACCAAAATTCAGACATGCAAAAAATTATTATTTATAAAAAATAAACACAACACACTTAAAATATAATGATACCAAATAAATTCAAATTAATATGTCAATAGAATATATTTTTCAAAATTTACCAAATATACTGATCAGTATAATATTTAATATCAAAACCAAAACAAAACTATTTATCAAAGAAAATATATTATCAATGAAGTCAATCATTTTAAGAACACATGATCATAGTAATTTTATTCCCCACACCCACCAGCTTTTTTTTTTCGTGTGTAGATCACATTTTAGAAATAATTTTTTCATTGATGTAGGAATAAACACAAAATGACTTCTTGAACATTTGATATTCTTGATAACAGAGTAAAGATGAAAACGAGAGGTTGAATGAAGAACTCTGGTACAACTGGGCTGAATGATGGGATGTATACTTTTTTTTCACAACATCAATTACAATTGCGCATTTTCTCTTCACATTATTTCTTGACACTATTCCATCTAGTTGGAAAATTCTGGCAAAAGTTTCAACATCGGTTTTGAAGAAGGTACAACAGATTTGATTGATCCACACATCTTGAAGAACAGTCGAGCGCTGTTAGTCGAACTTTCACTAGTATTCATTTTCTTGAAAATTTTTTCCTTCTTGGACTAAACTCCTGATTATTGTCACTAAGCAGGCATGGCCGATGAATTCCACTTACTTAAAGCACTGGGTAGATCCCTTAATAGGAAATGCTGTCGACTATTATAACATCATTTAATGAAGGTGAGGTGTAATCCATTTTGGTCAGGGAAGAGACAATATATAACGTAATCTTCTTTATTCCATCATTGAGGATAATTTTCAGTGCATAAAAGAATCATAATATGCTATTATACATAACCAGTATTTAAAAGGTAATGCCTGAGAGGAACACTGTTGTCGTCAGCTTACATGCTTGAATCAAAAAAGGCAGATAGAAATGTGCAGAAAGTTTAAGTACCCAGAGAAGGGAGTTTTCCCAGAAAGACTCGTGACTCAAAATGAAAGTCATAGTGCTCTTATTATGATGGAAGTAGAAGTAATTAAAAATGAGGTATCGTTAAAAATGATTTAAGAAAGTTAAAAAATTAAAATAGCATATATATATATTAAAAAATTCATAACATATTTGTTCGAATATAAAGACACATTCTACAAATGGTCTAAAAGCACTAATTTCTAAATTCAAAAAGAATTAACAGAAAAGAAAGTGTTCACATATTTCTTCTTTATAAAACTAATCAAATTAATAATTAAAAACTATTCACTTTTTAATTATGTCAAAACTGCATCAGATAATAAAAAAAGAAATAAAATTAAGTTATTTGAATTATTGTCTGATCGAAAATATTGAACTAATGAATTATGATGAGAAAAAAAATACTTACACATCTTCAAAGATATTCTTGCCTAGATTATTGTAGGTCAACAAATATGAAGAGGCACTTTTGAAACCTGTAGTTTTAAATAAATTTAATTAAAAGGAACACCAGCATAACAGCATTTATGCACTGAAGATGATGTGAGATGGGAACACATATGATCATCAAATAATGCGAATCATTCATTAAAAAGGCATGTTTTTCAGTATAACAGCTTTAAATACCTTAAACTTTCAAAAAAGTTTTTACCTGGAATGAAAGGTGCTAATTTTTCAACCAGCTCCATGCATTTGTGCCTGCATTCAATCTGAATGCACCCACACTGTCTCAACAGCCATAACACAGTGCATTGCAAAGTAGCTTCTTCAAGACATCTTAAATGTGGAAAGTGCAATATTCAAGAATTTTATTAAAAATCATCACAACGGTTAATAATTTTATTACCTTTTACTACAATATGAATGCATAGTACAAAGCACAATAAAATAAAAATTAGTTAACTTTTCACAAAACATATAAGACAATGCCTTAGAAATCATAACATAATTTGATGATCTAATTAATGAATACCATCTTTAAGCACGAAAACAAAACATGTTAACAATCATCATCTTATGTACAATCATCATCTTATGTACAATCATCACAGTAGACTGTGTTCAGAGAAATGTTTTATAAATAGTGTAATACCCTACTCAATCAACCTATTAGTCAGCAACAGCAAAAAGATATATTCTAAAGTAGAACACAAGAAAAGACAATATTTCTGGAAATTTTTGACAAGACATCAGTACACAAAAAGATAACATAAAGTTAACAAGAGCTTTTTAATGGCAGAAATTAGAAAATACATAATAATTTTGCAGTTTTGCTTCAATTATTGCTCTGTGTTCTAATTTTTGAGGGTTTTTTTTTTTTAAATTTCTAATAGGAGCATTAGAGCTGCTCTCATTTGACAACATGGGGCTAATAACACTAATTCTGCACTGATAAGTCTGGATGTCTTAAATAATAGTTTCAGTTACTGTATCAAACGTTCCAAGAAATCATATAATTTTTCCAACAAATTCACTTACTTTACTCTAGACATTGGGATTGTTCAATATCAAAAGATTTTTTGGTTCACAATAAAAATGCCTAGAAAAACTTCATTTTGTTTAACATCACTGGATCTAAATATGCATCAAAGTATTTCACACAAATTTCAACAATTTTCTGTTATAAAACTAATTTATTAACATGTTATTAAACTGACACTACTAAATGCATTACAAACAAATTTCAACAATTGTTTTATTATAAAACTGATATGAACTAAAATTTTAAAAAGGCAGACATATCAGCAGTTTGTGAGTTTTCTTTTTCACTTCACTGAATATATAAAAGTGTATATAAAATACTCACTCAGGCTTTTTGCGAGATTCGTCAGTTTTTAAGAACAATTTTTGCTTGTTAACAATAATCCGTTGAATATGATCTAAGGCAATAATACATTGTTTCTGTGTACCTTTAAAAATCAAACATAAGATTAAAACATTTAAAATTATGAATAATGCAAATATTTACCTTTATATAAGTAAACAATTATAGACAGAATATCTAAAATCACTCTGCACATGGAGATGCTTTTAAAAACAAAATGAAATTAATCATACAAAAAAAGATTAGAAATAATGCAACATTTAGTTAAAATAGTTTGAATATTCAAATTAACGGAAAAATCTGAAAGTATAAAACTATAATATACAAAAAGAAAGAAAAGAATTGTGTATAAAGTAATATTTTCAAAGGTGAATAGTTTTATAAAAGATTGAGCAGATTAGCTACTAACAATTGTATCAAATACCATTCACAGAACTAAACTATTCAGTTCATAAATGAAGAGTTCTATAAACATAGAAAACATATACTGTATGCAGAAAACCAACATCAACAATATTTTTTTAATTTTAGAAATTCAAAAATATTAAAACAATTCATTTTTTTTTTTTTCAATCTTGAATTTTCGGATTTTAGCAATTGCAAGGCATACACTTACTTTTACAACAATACTACTTTCATCACAAAAAACAATGCTTGATACTAATATATAAAAACATTCTCATTTTTCTACGTAAATCTTCTTTATAAGTCATAATTATATTAGACTGTGGAATAAACATGTTAAAGGAAATTACCAAGAGAAACATCATCTGTGTGAGCGATAGCAAGACTATCAACAAACTGAACAAGAAGCTGAATTGTAAACTTTTTAACTAAAGGCTCTTCTTCTCTGAAATGAAACATGCAAAAACAGTTCATTAGAGAATATTAAGAAAATGTAATAATATCTACAGTTACAAAGGAATACATTTTTGATTAATTTAAGGAATATCATACCTGAAAATTCTATAAATATTGTTAAAAGTCAGAGCAGCTCCCATTCTTTTGAAAGCATTAGGATGAAGAGAAAAACTATGTAACTTGCTTAAGAAATTTTCTGTTTGCTTCTGTTTATCCTAAAGAATATAATATAAATACTTTACTAACATATAAACAATAAAATAGAAGTGAAAAATGTTTAATTAAGTACATTATTAAAAAAAACATTATTAAACAAATACAATACAAAAACCTTCATTTTAAAAGAATTAATTTCAGGAATTAATAAACATATATTGACAACTAATAATTTAGTTACTGAATTTACAAAAATAAAATAAATATCCAATCATCTAACATATTCAATAGCATTTTCTTCAACAAATTGTGTACTGGAAGGTAAAAATTAAAGGAATAACTATAAAAACTGATGTAATTTGAATGATTATGTACCTAAAAACATGAAACCTGTATAAAATATTTATTTTGTTTTTCATTCTGCAATAAGCAGAACTACCTATTTTGGTAAAAACAATAAATCTAAACAAGAAATAAGGAAATATAATATAATGTGGAGTAGGGAAAAACTTGGTGTTACAACATTTTAGAGTTGCATAGTGAAAATTAATAAGGTGTGTGATTCCCCTGACCAAAATGCAACTCGCAGCATTTTCCATATTGTATTGTGAATAAGTGCCTGTAGTAATAAAATGTATTCACAATGAATAGAACCTTGAAGCTTTTGGAGAGTGGTAGGTGGTTGCAGTGATGCAAGTTGGCATCTCAATGTGTCCCATATATGTTCTATTATATATGTATGTAATGACTTGGAAATTTTCCCATCTTTAAAATAAATCCTTTTTAACAACAGTTAATTTTTAATTATGAACGAATTATTTCCACTTCAATCCTATGATAAAACACACTTCTACTGTAAATAGACTCGTAAGAGTCACAACATTTCTCGAGCCTCAACTTCGGTACTTTTCCCTTTTTGGTATTATAAAAACTCGCAGCGTCAGCAATAATCTGCATATTAATTCATAGCAGTGATATTAATTTACATAGAAGTATCAAATTTTAAAAACAGAATGTATTTGTAATAACTTACTACTAATTAGAATTTCTTAAAGTCCAGCATAATGACCTGGTTTCTTTTCAAATGGTTTTTTTTTCACCTATTTCAAATTGCTTTTCTATCAAGTTTTCAATCCGAAAAATAGCGGCAAAGTCCTCTTTTTCCACATTTTCTGAACATTCCATGAAGCGTCGGAGTACGTGAACAGCATCTTTAGACTGAGCCGCCATAATGTTGGGTTCTGCTGGAACATCCATCTCTTCCCCATCACTTGATGGCGAAGAAATTGTTTGAGAAACTATCTCATCATCAGTCCACTGTCCACACACTTGAACCCCCTGAGTCCAACTCTGTAAGTTTTTCAAACGTTTTTTTAGAAAGGCTGAGGATTTTTGAAACCTTCTACCATTCTTCACACTGCTGTGTTTCTGTGTAGAGTTCCTGCTCCTCATATGATTCACTTTCCACACTAGAAAAACCAGCTTTTTCAAAACAGTTTTTTATTGGTTTTTTTGTGTAACATTCATCCAGGCTCTCTCTGCCATCCTCATACAATCAAGCATATTAAACGGTTTCATTTTCTGTTTATAAATTAAATCTACAACCTTTTTTACAAGTTCCTTCCAGTAAGAAAACTTTAAAACTTCTTATTATCCCCTGATCTAGAGGTTGCAGTTTGGAAGTCATGTTAGGGGGGAGGAAAACCACCTTTACTGCTTTCATTTCAGGGATAAGGCTGTGAGCTGTGCAGTTATCAAGGAATAAAACAATTTTCCTCTTCTCTTTACATATTTTCTTGCTTATTTGTTTTAACCACTCTGAGAAAAATCCACTCGTCATCCAAGCTTTTTTATTTGCTTTATAAAGAAGTGGAAAAGACTTAATTCCTTTAAAGCACCTTGGGTTTCTAGATTTTCCAATCATCAATGGAGCAAGCTTCTCAGTCCCACTCATGTTGGTAGCTAAAAGTAATGTTACTCACTCTTTACTTCGTTTTCCTCCATGGCATGTTTCTCCTTGGAAAACTGCAGTTTTGTCTAGCAATGCTTTAAAGAAAATCCCAGTCTCATCAGCATTGAATATGTTGTCCGGTGCATATTCTTGCAGAAGACCAGGGAGATTTTTAATCCATTCAGAACAAAGCTTATTACTCACTGATTGGCTCTCATCACACAATTTTCGGAAAACAATGTTATGATGGTTTTTAAAGTTTTCAAGCCATCCATTGCTGCTTTTGAAGTCTTTGTGACCCAGCTTCTGTGCAAATTGTTCCACTTTTTCTTTCTTTGCCTCCAATAGGTAAATTACAATCTCTACACTGTTTAAACCATTTTATGAGGCATTCTTCTAAGTCAGGATATCCAGCAATTTGAATCTCCTTCATAGATCCTTTTTTCAGTTCAAAAAGTTTTTTAATTTTCTCTCTGTCCTTCAGTATTGTAGATAAAGTCGATGCTGGAATTTTAAAATCCTTGGTGATTTGTCCTTTCTTCCCGCCTTTATCAACAGCTTCTAAAATCTCGACCTTTTTCTTTACTGTCAACATGTTCAACTTTCAATTAACACTCACTTTTTTTGTCTCCATGGCACCACCTCCCATTTTTGCAACTCGAACTGGCATTTCACACACTTTCTAATCGCAACTACACCCCACAAACGTTTTTTGCAGACTGATTTAACACGTGTAGTCATGTTTGCTGAACCTGTTACATAAACACAATAGCTAATAGGCTTGCATAACAAATTGGTGAGAATGACACTCATTGGATGCAGCCGTTAGTGGATGCAGCATCCCCTATGTGAGACCATTTTGAAGGTCACAATGTGGCTAAACAGTGATTTTCAAGGAAAAAAATATTTTTGGCTTCAAAAAAAATTCGACATATCAAGGCTTTGAGTGAAAATTCTTCGAGATAGGAATTGAAATTAACATTAGAAAAATACGAAATTTCAAGGGGGAAAATATTTTTTCGAGATATCAAGGTTTTCAAGATATCGAAAGTTTACTGTAATAAGCCCAACCACCTTTGTACCAATGCCTTTTGCAGATATTTTCAGACTTTACCTTCAGGTTGGAATCACTTTCCAAGCAAAATGAAACTCATCACAAAAAAAAAAGAATTCCACTTCATTCCATAATACTCTAACCACCATGATTTCTGCACCACTTCAACATGGTGCATTTAGTATCCAAGTTACTGGCAAACAAATCATGGATTTCCTTGTAAAAAGTCATCTTATATGCAGACTGTCACTATCAAAATATCTAGATAATCAAGTTCCTGCAGCTGCAGTGAACTAAATCTCTTTAAACCCTTTCCGTATTCTTAACATGATACTTTTGATTACTTTTAGGTCCTTGCAGATAGTGTTGTCCAACTTTCTTTCTTATGACATTTCTTAGAAAGCATTAATACCTTCTTAACACCATGTTTCACCTTCCATGTAAAAATTTTATCCAACTACTTATATATTCTTTGAAATTAGAATTTGAAGCTCCTACTTTCACTCCTTTTCACATGTGTCAAAAGAAATGGCATAAAATTTTGCATACTTCTCTGCAGCAATTGAACTATATGATGACACTTTTGATATCCTTTAAATTTTCACTACTACCAATGTAAATTGTGCTCAATTTTATTTGGCTTTTCCCAAGAACCACACTTTTTTTTTTTAACTGTGAAAACACAAAATATGAAATTAAACTTACTGAAGATGACTGCTTAATGGACCACAGAAAGAATTCTCTCAAACCTAAGGCACTGAAATCACGCAGAGCAGCATTTTGATTATTAGTAACACCATCCTAAAAATAGAAAATTGATATATTTGCAATAAAATGTGTAAAAAAAACCCCCAAGAAATATTATTAGTTTAACTTTCACAACATACAAAAGAATAGCCTTCAAATTGCATATATGACAAAAACGCAAATGTTAATGAGAATTATTTTAGAGAAGGAAAAACTTTTAGATTGCATTCTTCAAGAACATTAAAATTCTATATTTATAATATATATAATAAAGAAGCAAAAATCACAGATTAATGTAAAATCCATTATTTAAAAAAATTTAGAAAATAATAACTTACCCATAAACACAGCAAAATCACAGATGTCTCTGGGCTTTTTGAAACTCTATTACATGTGAACCAATGGATAATTTGGAATACTAAAGGTTGAAACAGTTGCTTTGTTACCTGCAAGTAATTACATACATTTAAATTATTTATGTATTAATGCAATTTTTTGAGTGCAAATTTATTTTATAACTAAAGAAATGTAAAAAAAAAGGCAAAACAAATATTTTTCAGATGTATGGATAACGGATAAAATGTCAAATTCACTATGTTAAACTATTTAAATTTTCCATTTAATTTTTATGCCAAGTCATTAAATACCTAAAATAAAAATGCATTTTAGTATCATAATAGCAGGATATTGATAAGGGGATAAAAATTAAAAAGAAATAATCTAAGTTTTAAAAGTAACATCATATAACACAAGAATATCTCATTTGGTATTTAACAAAATCAATTTTTTCCCCATCAAAATATTCAATTTTAATACCTGTTCAACATCACATGCCAATTCTAATAATCCTGGAAATAATTTCTTATATATAGCTTCCATAGAATACTGAAAAAAAGGGAAGAATTTATTTCATATTGGATTCCAATAGATATATAATTAATTAAAACTTGTCACCTAAGATAAATCCACACAAATCTCCAAAATATTTTAAAGGGATTGAAAAAATGGGAAAAAAATTTCTAGACTTCGCATTTTTGAATTTTTTGAGATTAACTACCTCGAAATAATAAAAAAAAATTCATAAAACTAGGGGTAAAACTACATTTTATAATGCTCGGGACAAGAATCCAACCTGATGATTCTCAGAAATTGAAATTTGTGTAACACATATGGTAATGTTCTGCTGTTTGCAAAAGATGTGGTGAAATGCTCTCCCAATAAATTTCATTTCATCTTGATCAGAACTGGCATTCAAACACTTTCAAAAGAAAGAAAAAGTTGAAACTACAAAAAAAATATTTGAATATAAAAAAGGTATTTAAAGAAAATTTGTCAGTAAACTCACAAAGTTAGCATATAACTAACTTCCTATACTACAAAATATTCATAATAGCTCATTTTTTAGTCACAGATAATATAAAAGAATAGTAAATTTTATGAAAATTCTGATTCAACTACTTAGGAAAAAATTTGTAAAATAGCTTTTTAAGAGAATTTAAATAATTTTCAGTTAGTAAATGCATTATAATTTCTAAAACTTTTCTCTCTATTGCATGTTAGTTGTATTCCGAGACCAGCTAGTTTGATCATCATATTAATAGTATTTAAGTATTTAATTATGTCAACCAACATTAAAAACTTGCAACTTATTTAATTTTTGATCAGCTTAAAGTATTAATTACTGTAAAAGACCAAAACAATCAATTGGAAAATATAAAAGAAAATGATGAGGAAATTTATAAGTATTTGAACTAAATTTTGATGCGAATGTGCTCAGTGTTTTCATATAATGAAGTAAATTATTTAGACCTTAACATTCATGTGTTAAAAAACAGGTGTAAGGAAGGATGATTCTCTAAAAAAATATGAAAATTAATGAATATTATTATTATTATTTACAGAGTTCCCACTCTTATTGAAGAAAAAAATTCCAGGACTTTTCAAGGACTTTTTTAAGAAAATTCAAGGACCATAAAATTACATATTTTAGACATAAAATTGAAAATGACAAATTTAAATCAAATTAACATTTGCATTTTTATTTTTGAAATAAAAAAATTTGATACAGATCAACAATTCTAATGATAAAACTGTGTACCAAATTTTATCCATCCAGCTATTTAAGTCTTTGAATTATTGTGCTCACATGAACATAGACTTCCCCGGCTCTATGAAATTAAATAACATACATTTTGAAAATAGATTTCATTGCAGAGAAAATCGATTATTGGTATTTAAAACAAAATTCTGTTCAAATATATCAGTTACATGAAAAAAACATTAGGATAATTGCAGGACTATTTTACTTGACGGAGAAATACCCTCTGTGGTTTTTGCTGAATTGTCGAATTAAGCTGTCTTTGAATATACAAAGAGGTAAAAGATTGGTGATTGACAGTATTCCAATACAAACACCTTTTATCTGGTGGTGGAATTCTCAAGGCAAAACCAAGTCACAAACTGGTGTTCTCTTCTGTCCCAAAAAATATTGGATGGACAATTTGCTTATTTTTCCAAGGACCCAATGAAAAATCAAGTACTTTTCCAGGGCCCTGAGTAACATCACATGAAAGTAACACATTTATTAGTGTGATGGCATGTAACTTAGAATGTCTGCCTGCTTATATGACTGTTGCCAGAGTTTTAAAAATATACAGAATCACGTGCTTCATTAAAAATATCATCATCATCATAAAAAATACATAGCATCATGTGCTGATATAAATCAGTATTGTTTGGCAAATTTTATAGAAATTTGCAACCTAATGCCTGCATCTTCCACATAAGTTTCTTGGTCTGGGTGTCATCTTTAATTGCATTCTCTCCTTCCTTTTCATTAATCATGTTCCCTGTACATATTTGACTGCTTCGTTGTCATTAAGAGAGAATGTGATGGGAAAATAATTGTGTATATCCACCGAAGTTTGCACTTCCTCTAGACTAACCCATTACACATTTCTTTATATCTCATAGGCCAAAATTTCAGATTTAAATGTTTTACCTTCAAAATTGTTATTATTTTGATATTGTCATTTAATTGGATGCTCATTAGGAGATATTTTACTGTATATTTGTAGTTACAAACAAAAACAATTAAAAAATATCCCACTTACAGAAATATGAGATTTAATAAAATGCTAATAATCAGTTCACTAAAAAAGATAGAATACTTTTGTTTGAAGATCATCTGGTAAAAGACTACCACGTCCAACCATAAAGAGCACCAACGAGTGTAAAGCTTCACAGGCAGCAACTTTTGCTTGACGAACACTTGATTTAATAGCAATTTCCATTATACGAGGCAAAAAATCATCTAAAAAAAAAGAATACAATAAAATCTAGCATATTTTCTAACAGGATGCATTAGAATAAGAAAAATAATCAGTCAAGCAGAAAATTAGAGACCTACACAGAGCAGGCTTAAATTATTTTGCATTCAATCAAATTAAAACAATAAATATAAATACTTCAGGCTGGTAGTATTTTTATTTCAATAAAACTTCACAATTTTATTTGTTGTTTTAGTCTTAGAATACTCTATTTTTCATATTTTTTCTAAATTAAATCAAAGAGAATATCAATTTTTGCATCTTACTTTCCCAATTTTAATTAGAAAATTTTTATCCTATTTACAAAGATTTCATACAAAACATGAACTCAGATGCCATCAAAACAAAAACACATTTTGGTTCACATCAAATCAAAATGAAAGGCATGCTGAACTTTCAACAACGAGGTCAGTGCATGGTCTTTCATAACTAACTTCTAAATTTGCATCACTTCTTAATAAATAAAACTTTACCAAAATAAATATCTGGCTTCATATCTTGAAAAGGCACAGAATATTTTAAATGATTTCTGTAATGGGAATCCCAAGCTATGGCAACCTCATCCAGCTTTTCATAAGCATTTTCAAGGAGTGCAACATTATGTTCACCAAGTCTCCCAAGAAAACTGACAATTCTTTGCTGAATCTTCAAAAGTGCAGGATCATCAAGGACCTGAGAAATATTAGTAAAACATTTAAACAGAAAAATTCAAAGAACAAACTTTCACAAATAAAAAAAATCTCAAGAATGATAAGCAAATTTATATCTTAAATATTAAAGTGCATGCATTTCCTAATTCAAAGTCATTTTTTCCCCTGTAAAAATGGAATGTTAACTTTTTAAAACCACTATGAATTTATTTTGAAAACATTAATGGTTGGATTTGAGGGGAAAATATTTAAGATTTAATCATACTTAAACTACCGTTATCCAAAGAGCTCTGTAGTTCTATCTGCCAAAATGACATTAAGTTTAGCAAAGAAACAAATAATAAAAAAATAGCTGTTGTTACATATAAGAACATTATAGAATAAATAACTTTCAATAAAAAAATGAAATTAT
The DNA here is from genome assembly GCA_013235015.1 of Araneus ventricosus. Lineage (NCBI taxonomy): Eukaryota > Metazoa > Arthropoda > Arachnida > Araneae > Araneidae > Araneus > Araneus ventricosus. The sequence continues at coordinate 92,636 of BGPR01004773.1, forward strand.
TATAATTTAAACTAGAAAGGATATAAATTGGACCAGTTATCTGTTTATAACAGACAGATAATTTGAACAAATAGGTATTATTCTTAGTATCTATTCATTTTGGATTAACATGTGAATTTGACAGATTCTGAACACATAATTTTTTAATTAGAAAATCAATACTTTTGGTAGCCTAATCTGTCGCCATATCAAAATGTGTAATTTAATATAATGTTAACGCCTATAAATGGAAAATAAAGGTCAACAATGCTATCTAAATAAAAATGCAAAGGAAAAAAAATAAGTAGTGACCACAAGTAAGCTCCCCCTGCCCTGCCTTGGCACCTGGGATGATCTGAACGACAGTCATCATGACGTCAACACAGGAACTGAGGGCGGAGTCCTCAGGGACATCTCCAGGCACAGAAAATTGAGTAGTAAATTAGAGTAAATAGAATCTCTACTAATAATAAAAGAGGATGCATGTGTGTATGTTGGTGCTCTACAAGGCAGACTACTGGGACCAGAGCAATGAAATTTGACACATATCATACATACTTTGGAGGGTGGGAGTGTGCACTTCGGAGCAATTTTTTCAACATTTTAATTAGAATTTTATTTAATAAAAAATTAAGTACAATTTTCGCGATTCTTAGAGATAACTTTCGAAAATATTATAGCATAAAAATAAGTTTTACACCACTTGAAGATTTTTTTTATGCATAATTTACAATAATACTTTTTACTGTCACAATGGAATTCAAACTGTGTTCATTGTTTTTACAAATATTTAATTGCGTGTTTCTCTTCCATTGTCAAAAGCTAAGGAATAAAGGTTCTGCTTATTTTTTCATAATAATAAAAAAAAAATTTCTTTGGTAATAATGCAATGAATTTTACTTTCTTTTTACGCTTTTTTTGTGAAAACTGTAAATAAAGTCTTCTAATTCTTGATTTTGATATGCTTTAATTCAGGTAACATGCTGTTGGATATAAAATGATCCCTGCCATTTCAATGTTGGAATGAAAGGGCCTTTTTTTTCAGAAATAAGAGAGTGAAGTTGGCACCAACAACATGCAATTAGTTGTTAGGTGAAATAGACAGTTACTTGATACCAATAGGAGTGTTCATACAGCAAATAATCTGAGAAGGTACAAGGCTATTAAAAAAACACACATTAAATGTTTATCACCACTTGAAGTTTAAAATTACTTTGTTAAGAGAATCATGAATATCAAATTACGCAAGAGAGATTCAATTGAAATTAAACACACAGTATTCCCGATGACCAAGTTGTTGCCGAAGGTGCCTATTATAAAAACATCACAACATATTTCTGTAAATAAAAATCTGAAACATCTCAACTACAAGAACTATGATAAACAAAAGAATAAACAGCAGAAAAATACAAATTATTGATAAGAAATGTTTAAAAATGTCTACAAGTATTGGGATCATGTATAAGAACTTTCAAAGAGAACTTGCAAAGGTAGAAAACAGACTTCTTTGCTCAGTTACATAATATAAAATATAGAAATAATTTTCATTACAAAATGAAACAATTGATAACAATACAAAAATAGCATGCATATCATGCAATATTCAAAAGTTAAAAAAAAAAATCTTACAGCATCCAGAGCACTTTGATTAGATCTTCTAACAGATTTAGTTGACATTTTATGAGCTGCTTTTAAGTTATTCTTTTTCATTTTTGCATTTGATACTAAAGTGTCATCTGTAAATAAATATATATTTTTTAATTTATCAAAAATAATGCACCATCACATAAAAATCTAAGATCATTGATTAAAATGCTTTCATTTGAATTAAACATCAATTAAAAAATATTTCTAAATGATGGAACTTCAAAGCTTAAGATTTGCGTTTTACCGTTCAATGAACAAATATTTTCGACTTGCAAACAAAATATATAATGCTGATATATATATATGAAAGATCATTCCAAGTGTTGTGTAGGCATATTCAAATTCAAAGAAGAGGCAGTCATTGTAGAATTAAGAACAGTTTATTTCATCTTTTAATTGATAGGTTTCAACTCATTTTATGTAATCTTGAGATATACAAAACCATGATGAAATTAGAAAAACACAAAGCGCATGTTACCGGTAATGATTTAAACAAAGGAAGAGTTACGCTGAAGCGGCACATCTCTGTACAAAGGTTACATGTTGAAAAGGGGAAGAAATGGCGACCGTCAAGCCTTTTTATACTGCTGAGAAATGGGAAAATCCCTGAATGCTGCAGCCGGTCAAATACGGATCTCAGCGAGTTACAGTGACTGTTATTATGATATTAAAACTTAAGTAGAAATAATTCATTATAAATTCAAGTTAAGACTCGATTTTAAAAATAGAAAAATGTTAAATCATTGCATACAAGATACATAACAAAAATTTTTCGAAAACACAAAAATTTTAAAAAATAAGGTAACATATAAATACAAGAAAAATTCTTTGAAAAGGAGAAATTTTGTATGTTTTTCAGCTTCTTGTTTGTATTGCTATATATATATTCCAGCCCTGAAAAGCAGATATGAGAAAAGAAATATGAGCATAATTACAGGATCAAATCATACTGTATTATGATCATTTCATTGACATTTCTGACATTATAATACTGTGTTAAAAAAAACAAATAATTAAAGAGATGATCATAATGATTTCAGTTTAACCTAATAATTTAATGAAAGGTTGCTTTACATGTATTATGTATAAAACATCTCTTATGTTATGATTTTAATTTTTAAAAATGTTTGCTGAAATTAAGATGAAATGATTTTAAATAATTTTTTGTTTAATCGCTGACTTCCAGTTAATTTTTAATTCACTTTTCTTTTTTTCACTTCCTTTTAATTTTTTCAATATCAGATTAATAACAAACAACTCAAGATAAAAAGTAAAGAGTATTTAGTTTCTGAAATATCTAAATAATACTCCCACGTTTGTCCAGAATAAATATTAAAAAAATAATTAATAAACAAGGACACAATAAAAAGAGATTACTTAAAAGAAATAATCCAAATCAGTCATTTGGGTTAGGATTATCCTTTCAATAAACAGACCTGCCAACCTCCAGATTTGAAAAAGAGGAAGACATTTTCAATTATACATACAATCACAAATGCGCAGCAGGACCAACATTTACATTATTTAACTCGTGTACAAATAAGGTGAAGGGTGCCTAATGAGACAATCTTTTATTTTGGCTACAATTTTCTCAAAATTTTATTTTTTTACAAAATAAATGAATGTGTATTTATTTTGGAAAATTGCTTAGCTGGGTTTTAAAATAATCTTATCAGTTTTTTAAAAGACATTTTTTTTTTAGTCCTCACACTTCCATACATATTTTATATCTAGACAGTATTACCAATATAAATTATCAACTTCCTATATATATTTTTTGGTACTTCAGAGCTTTAATTTATGGATTTACATTTCTTCATATATGTATTTTTTGATTATAGCTTCTTTCATATTTACATTTGAGTTCTAATTACAAATAAGTTCTATCCAAAAATTACACAATAATGTATTTTTAGAAAGTACTAAGAAGTTGTTGCAGATTTTGCAGAAGTAATTGAAAAATCACACTTGCAAAATGGTACAAAATGCATACGATTTATCTTTTTTCGAAGTGATAATAAACGAATATTCCTCGGAATAGGCCTTGGTAAATACAGTCTGGTATTTCTTTTTAGATTCTTTCGATGACATCAGATCTGGACTGGTGGAAAAAGAAATGCATGCACAAAAAACATTTAAAAAATATTTCGGCGGTAACCCTAGCACGACATGACAAGATTGGCAGAAAAGACAAATTTTCCCTCTTTCCTCTCTCCAGCCCACTAAACAGTCAGATCAGCGCATGCGCTGAAAACCAATGCACATAGTCAATAGTCAACAAGCCTGGAAATGATACCATGGCAAAGAGCTAATGAAGAACTCATAGGGGAATGACGTCATGCATTCGAAATTTGAGGAGAATGTGGTTGCGGCCCCCAAGCGCTGGATTTTTCTTTCACTGTTCTTTTACTGCTTTTTTATTATTATTACTATTTATTTGTTCTGATTTCTCGAAAATTCTAAAAAGCAGGAGGAAATCGGTGAGAATCAGGAGGCGGGAGAAATTGTTAAAAAGCTGGAGACTCCCGCCAAAAGCAGGAAAGTTGATAGATCTGAATAAAGTATAATTATTTTGATGTCTCTTTATCCTTTTTTTTCTATATAATTGGGAGAAAAGATGGTAAAGAAAGATTTAGCAAAATTTTTGAAAAATGGTTTAAGTATTCATTTTTACATTTTGATTTCTAACACAAAAAAAAAATGATAAACGATTTGCAAAAATAACAATTCATTTCATTACTGGTTGGTTTATTAAATAAACATGTAATCGAAGATATATTAGGTACAAACTTTGTGATTTTAAAATGTGGTCATAGAACAACAACAACACACCAACATCAAGCTTTTTTACCTATGATGACCAAACTCAAAATCCATCAAGCCACACTACATAAGAAATCTTCACCTGATAGCCTGAATAGGCCTGAATTTTGTAAACAGCAGATCTGCAAAGTTGAAACCAAGCCAACATGGACGCTTCCGTATTGAATTTTAAGAACTTCAGGTTTACAGATTATACAATTTGCACTCATCCATTCAAAGAATCCAGAAAATTTTTATCCACACAAGTACACATTCTTTGAGCTTTCATTAAGAGTTCATAACTTTTGTTTGCTTATTTAATACTTCACAATTTCTTATCAAATATTGACTCACATTATTTGGAGACTGTTTTGCATTAACAAAGAAAGTGAAATTTTAAAACATATAGATTACGATTTATGATAGCAATAAATAAATTTCTACTCGTAAACTTAATGAAAATTTAACTGCAGAAAACAAGAATACTTTTCATAAGGATTAACATGTCATATTTTGCTAAAAAAAAAATAATAACCATTTAAAATCAGCAAAACTTCAATTGCATAATAGAGTAGACTGTTTCATAAAACAATTTATAACACTTTTTATAACGGCCTGAAAAGAAATATTAGACTTTTGAGAAAAACCCGACGAATGTATTCAACAGATTAAAATTATTTTTAAACAGAATCAACAGTCTTTGATTAGTTAAGAGTCACCAAGAGAGAGTTAAACATTACCTTGAATGGTAGAAGCCAACAAATAGCAATTCAAATACGGTAATAGCTGTGAAAAATGTGGTTTCATAATATCTAACGGAATGTTGTCTGACCATCTTTCTAAAGCAGAAACAGCAGCACTTGCAAGAGGCAAATAACTGACACCAAGTTTTAAGGCACTCTAGAAAACACATACATTGAATTGACTCAACAGCTTCAGCTTTTCAATAAAGTGAACTTATTAACACTATTAAGAAAGGCAGTTCATCAATAAAGTAAGCTTTTAAAAATAAATGTTTATATATATGAATTTAAATAATATTTATATATACTAATATTGATTAAAATAAATATTGAAGTTTTCATAAAACTGCATACTTTTTTTAATATATTGAACAACAAAATTAAATATAAAAATTAAATTGTGGAAGATCTTAAAACATTCAATTAACGTCAAATTACCCGAAATTTGTCTTAATAACATCAATTTTGTACTCTCGTGAATACAATACATATTATTCATATAGATATTTCATAATAACTTTTTAATATTTAACTTCTTATAAAAGTCTGAAAGGTTATTAATAATCTTAATGTTGGTGCAATAAAATGTTCTTTTCCCCCTTTAAATGCATTTGTTCAGTTACAAAGCTTTTAGTGTAATAATTTTAAAAAAGAAATTCATATAAATCAATTTTGTTTACAATCATATAAAAATGAAAAGTAATTTAAATAAATTCACATCTACCATTTTAGAATAAGTTTTCTTGTTTTAAAATACATCACATAAAGAAAATAGAATAATTAGTAAGAATTTCCACACAGAAGAATTAACAAGCCTCCTTTTAAAAAGAAAATTTGGACTAATATACATATATATTTACTTTAAGAACTAAATAGCACTATCAAAAAAGTAGTTCAAAGTGGATGAAAAACTTTTACTTGAAATACATGAGAAATTAAAGAACATCAGATATAAAATAATACTTTATATAAATAAATTAAAGACAAATATTAATACCTCAAGGCAAGGAATTAAAACATTGATCTGATGTAAAACTATTTCAATAGGTAAATTTAAAAGGACTCCCAAACATGCAGCTAGTAATTCATCTTTAAATTGCTGCTGTCGAACAGCAACTTCAGAGACAAATTTAGAAAATAACTGAAAACTCCTCCATTTTTCTTCAGAAACATTTTCAGTCTTAATACTGAAATTTTCATTTCTGCATGCAAATTCCTAGAAACACAAGCAAAACAAACATTATCTTAAGTGTCACAACATGTACAATAGCACAAAATCACATTTATTGGTATCTAATTATTGTACAAAAATATACACATCTACATATATAAAAGAGCTTATTTTCTGCTATGTACGGATGCATGTTAGTTTTTTTTTACTTTCTCAGCACCCCCAGAACATTTGACTTACTGGGACCGAATATGCAAGTATGGATTAGCATAAGTGGGAACTAATGCCATAAAAGTTATTTTAAAATTCAAATTAGATATTTATTTATTTAATGTTAAGTTGTAAATTTGGGCATTTTTTGCCTATTTTTGCGAATTTTCTGTCTATATTCTCATTGGAGAATTGTAATTTTTATAACGTTGTAAAGTCCAGAATATCCCTGTTCTAATAAGAGTAACTTGAAGCTGCTGTATGACTTTTCTGATTTTTGAAAGTTTTCAGAAATGCCTTTCTTCTGCAAACGATTTTTTTCTTCATTATTATTCACGAAAGCGTGAGATAAATTCTACGCTTCCGTGTTTTAATTTATTAGTTCTTGCATTCTTTCTCTCTCTCTCTCTCTTTATCTTTTTTTTTTGTCTTTTGATTTTTTTTTTTTATTTGCAACGTATATTATTGTCAACATTTTGAAAGTTGTATTAGTTATTGTATGGCACATGGTTGAAAATAAATGTTCTTTTTCCAAACTTCTCACAAGGTAATAAAAAGGCTAGAAAGGATTTAAAGGAGATTTACATATGTTGGGGAAAGTTAGTGAAAATATTTGTAGAAAAAGAAATGGAGGGGGCAAATGAAAAAATTTTTAACTTCAAGCAATGCCAGGTTATTAGCTAGATTTTATATATATAGTTCTGAAAGAAGAAAAACAAAAAAAAAATTTATGAATTTGTACGAGCATTTTTTAAAAATCTTGATTTAAAGCATTTCATTCAAATTGTCAAAATAAATATATGCTACTAAATTTCCTTAGTTTATCAGTAATAAATTAAAAATCAGTAATACAGTCATATATTTCATTTCAAATTTCAAGTAAAAAATTAAAATTCATAAGAAGATGTAATAATGGGTTTTTTCAACCAAAAAGGAGTGTCAAATAGAAAGTTAAAAAAAAAGTCCATACCTAATAGAAAGTATAATCATTTCAGAAATATGAGCCTTTAACTGCATTAGCTGAAGATTCTAGTCTGCCTTTTGCTCTATTAAATCTTGCACAGATATTATTTTGTAAGCCTAACTGATATATTTGCAGCCAGCAATAAACTGAGATTTAAAAATTTCAATGAACTATTATGCCATGAAAGCAAAATTTGCTAAAAAACAGTGTGCTAAGATCGTTTGCTAAGTTCACAGATATTTTGAAAAAAAAAATCACTTCAATCTATCTCAGCTAATGAAATATTAAAAATTTGAGCCTGGCCTTCCTGCAAAATTTGTTGGCGAAAAATCCATATTTATTTGAAGCCCAGCGAAAACTGGGTATGCCCTTTATATTAAATAAATTTACCATCACAAATATCCCAAAACAAAAACAACAAACACATGTTACTAGATTTCCCAGCATTGCACTGAGCAATTCTGCAGAAAACACTGAAAGTAAGTTCATTTAACTTATCATAAAAATATATACGCACATTAAATATAAAATCAAAGTTAAAATTACCTTAAAAAATCCAATTTTCGAACATATCGACAAAGTCAATGAAATTAGTTTGTAAAATCCACTATGATACGGATGCCTAAAAATCAAGCAATTTTAAATTATAATCCATGAATCATAAATTTAATGATATTGCAAATGAATTTTATTTAGTATATTTTGAAAACACGATTTATACATCACTAATGAAAACATAAGTCATTTTTAATAACTGTCAAAAAAGTTGACAGATTTAAACTTACCTAGTAGAAAGAAAAATAATTTCTTTACCAAATATAAACACCCATTTTGGAAACAATTCTGTGCAAGTATCATTCAATAAATCCCTAAAATCAGAGGAAATATTAGACAGCTGAAGGTAATATAACAGAAAAAAATCACAAAAATAAAACATTACTTTGAGGTTATACTGCTAAAATATGCACAGATAATTATTTTTAAACAAATAGGTAAATAAATAATGATATTAAATTCAAATGCCATAACTCCAAATCAATATATTTTTATATTTGAATCTCTAAATTTATAAAAATACAATATAAGCTTATAACATTAAATATTTACTATTTTCATTCACAATAAATTTCAGAACTTCAATTCACAATACAGCCAATTCTTATACCACTTATCGTTGTTGTCAGATTCTCCATTTCTTAACTGATTACAACATTCGTGCAATTTATACATATTGCATATGATTATTCAACACTTAGGAATACAAAAAAAATTAAACTTGTTTAACTAAAAATGTAATTAAAAATACAACTACAAAGACATGAGAGAAACTAATTTAAAATTCCACACCTTAAAAAATCAACCAAATTGATAAAGATGTAATAATCTGTCATATTGTTGGGTTGAACTCCATGTAAAGGATCAGATGAAATTTCTTCTTTATTCTCATCATCTTGACTCTTAAATGCAAAAACAAAGAAAAATTTTCTATTTTCAAAAGGCATTTTTTTTTTTTCACAAGAAACATACAGATTACTATATGACTTAATCAAACCAGAATAACTCTAATTTTAACAATGTGGAATAATTCTGTTAAGTCATTAAATAGAAAATATCACACAGAGTGTATTAAAAGTTTAAGCAGAATGATACTTTTAAAATAAAACTTTAAATGTTCACTGTACAGGGTGGTCATAAATTAATGGATCCATTTCAAAAATTAATAAAAAAAACTAATAAAGTTACAGCTGCGGTTTTTTTCTTAATGAAAGAGCAAATAAAAAAAGTTTTTTTTTTCAGATAGGTGGGACATACCATTACACCGTTCTAAATTTGCTACAGTGAGAGATTTCCATACGCAATGGCTACCAATCAGTAGAAGCTGATGTGCATTTTCTGGTTTCCTTTTTTAGTTTTTCTTGAATATCTCAAAAACTACAGGCTACAAATACCTGCTTTTATTTTTCTTCTAGCTTTAATAGTTTCTCTGATAATGGCTCTCAAAAATGGGAGGTGTCCAATAATTTATGACCACCTAGATGTAATAGTGCATTACCTATCTGAAGAAAAAAAACTTTTTTAAAATACGGTCTCATTAAAAAAAGTTGTAACACTATTAGTTTTTTTTATTATTTTTTGAAATGGGTCCAATAATTTATGACCCTCCTGTATTTTAAATCTGAGTTTATGCATATAAAAAAATCTATAGAAGTGAAATATACTTGATACAGTCATATTTTAAACTTTATTTTTAACCTTCGAATTTAGAAAAAATACCAAAATACGTTTGTCAAAAGTTTAGGCCTACGAGACATTTATTTTTTTATGGTCAAATAAAAAGAAAATGTTAATTCTTGATTATTGATCTTGTAGATTGAATTAGGTGAAATATACGGTTTTCTATCAATAACACTAAGTTCTGAATTAGTTCTAGCTTTAGTTCAAAACTAAGCATTCTCAATGGCCGATTTCAACTCTTCAACTGAAGAATACTGCTTACCATTTTGATAAATGTAACGCGTGAGGATACCCCACGTGTTTCCTATGCGGTTTAAGTCGGGACTTACGATTGCCCACGTTAAAACTGACACCATGTTGTATCTCAGCCACAATGACGTTGGTTTGGAGGCATGTATTGAATAGGGTGGATCGAAATTTTTTTTAAATCCTACCAATACGGAAAAGATGTTCTATGGTATATAGAAAAATAAAATTAAAAATTAAATTATAGGTTAAGCACTGTAGCAAGGGGGATGAAATTTAGGTATTTGAGCCTTTTTATGGTAAAAATTCAAAGTGATTTTTATTAAAGTGAAACAGACATTTTAGTATTTTTTAATGTTTATTGCAATAAGAAGGCATATACTAAATGGTTACAAGAAAAGAACATCAGATACATTTAACATTAACTGAACATGCTCCTTGGTTCTTTCCGAAGATCATACCATCAGGGCCATTCAAATTCTATTTTTTTTTTTTTTATCGATGAATATAACATTAAACCACATATCACCAAATGACATTTGCTGTTTAGCCCTCTGTAGTCAAACTTCCTTATGGTGTGGTTTCAAGCAAGGTAATCGAACCACCTTATTATTTTTAATAAACCCCGATTTTAAAATTCCTCTATGAGTATTATTTTTTCTATATTTCTCCTCTAATGATATTTTTAATTCAAGAAACAGAATAATTTCCAGTTGAAACCAAGTTTGGGATGCGCCAGTCATCACAGGCGCAAGTCACTCGCCATTTAACACATTACAAAATCAAGTATGTAATATAAAATGACAAACTAACATAAATAAAATATTCGCAGATTATTAAAATGTTCATTTTCATTGCTATGATTAATGATGCTTATAAATAGAGTTGTTATAATTTAAGTTCGACTATTGAAAAGGCTCTAGAGCTGATTCCGTGACTTCAAACAAAACACAACCTCACTAGGAAGCAGTACTGATGCGTTTTATGAAAACCGAAAAAGAGAGCTAAAAAAAATTAAAATTTTGCTAAATAGGTGACGTTGCATCAATATATGAGGCGATCTTCGCAGAAATTTTTATTACTGAAGCAAAACTTAGTAGTTCATTAGAGGTGGTTTTTAAGATTAACTAAAAATGCTGCCGAAATTCAGCTCAGAACACAGTCTTTTTTTGTTCAAAATACCATTTCTATGCAAGAAACTACATCATCTCGCTATTTTTTCTTGAATATTCGATCTATTCTATCTAAATAAAAAAGAAGGAAAGATAATCTACCTTTGTTGGTGGCTGAGTTAAATTCAAATCCAACTTTGAAACAAGAACAAGGCTAGAACGAATTAATTCATCGTAAACAGTTTCCATTAAAGATTGCCTCTGTTCCAGAGTAATGCCCAAAGGATTCAATTCCTAAAAGAGATATGACACTAAATTAATTATCATAGTTTTACATTTTTCATTTGGATAAAAAAAATATATGAAAAATCAAACTGAGCATTCAAAAAAATTTTAGAAGCTGTAAAGAATTTGAGAGAAGAAAAGTCTAAACTCATCTTTTTCCATATAATTTAATTTCAATAGTAATTCAACAGAACAAATTACCTTTAGCTGAACAACATTCAAAACAGATTTCCACAGATATATATAATCCTTATATGTCACTATTTTCAGGGATGATTCCAATTCCATTTCCTTTTGAATTTGCTGTTCATTTACTGATGTTTTGTCTTTTAAAGCCTCTGCTTCAGCAACAATAGGATGGGAACATGTTTTCACAAGACCTTGATAAACTGTCAGAGAAAATTAGGCATAGAGTATAAGTTATTTGGATAATATTACATTTTAGAAAACTAGTAAAAAGGTTTTTTTTTGATTAAATTAGTTAATAAACATATCATGTGATTTTACACTATTATTAATTTTCAAATCAATGCACTTCCTATTATTGTTACACATTTCATTAAAAAAGAAAATTCTACATAACTTACCCACTTGAGCTAAGAAGTTCAAAAACAGTTCACGTTTTGGTTGAACAGATAAAAGTATTCTAATGACAACCTTTGGAACAATAAAGTGAACTCTGGAAGGAACTTTAGGAAATTTATCAATCTGAAACACTGTAAGTTTCTCTAAAGAAACAATAACATTCTCTGACAACTGCAATAAATGAGAACAATAAAAATGAGAAATATTAAAATCTTCTCTAATTTAATTTAAAAACATTTATAATACAACTTACATGTTCCGTTACAGAAATAATTGAAGAAAGAGCTTCAAGGTAGGAAGACAAGTCTAAGATTCTACCATCTATGTCAGTGTTATCGCTGAAAAAAAAGTTAGTTAAAAAAAGTAAATGAAAAACATCTTCAAAAGAGAAATTTAAAATTAATTAGGGAAATATCCAGTTATTGCAGTAATGTGTAGCTTATAGGAAATATTATAAGGCATTAAAACAATTTTAATGAGAAGGTTTTAAATTAAAACATCTGTTTGGAGTTTAATGAGCTTTTTAGTATTTATTTGTTTTAGAGCTACGTGCTGTGATTGTTGTTGATGCAGCAATGTCATGCAACAAAATGTCATCTATTAATCTTCTAACTGTAATAATCATTCTGTTTAAAATTATGGTTATTTTTAATTTGTACTGATAAGAACTCGTAGAATACTTTCTCAACAAAGAAACTGTGGATATTTATATGCCATTAAAACCTTGGTTATACTTTTTAATGACATTTAAAAATGGTATGGAGTAATTGAGATTTTTGCAATGTCTGATGCAAAAAAATAATGAAAATTGATTGAGCTTGTGTAGAAAAATAAACAGTACAAATAAAAGGAAATAATCATGTTACAAAAAAGATATTTTTCA